>JAPDVR010000016.1:8394219-8556719 GCA_026230005.1 Gila orcuttii | reverse complement strand
CAGACATCGCGAACAATGTTTCCATGTGCAGTTTGTTAACGTTAGACGTTGTCTTTTTGTCTGGTACTAATAAAGTTCACTTGCTAAACACTAAGTTAGCGTTAGCTAGTTCATGCTTACAGCTGTTAGCTAACAATGACTGTACCTAACGTTAGTTGTTCGCTGGTTCGACCAGCTTACATGCATCTTTCACTGTATTTTACTGAACTCAGCACAGAGCAAACCAACCCCGTGATGTCACCGGTTATAATACTGCACAATGGCGGCGCCCTTGCCGCGAAGAATATAACGGTGTTTCTTTATATGTTAACATTTGTCATGTTTCTTTTATAATTTTTGATTATAGTGGAAATCCATCTTGTAAATCATGTAAACTTGACTGACTGCTTCATTTCCCCTTTAAGACATATATTTATTAATATTATTATTAATATTAATAAGAATAATTAATTTAATGTGTATTTATATAGAATTATTTAGAATAACATTTGATGTGAAATATAGTATAAAATAAAGCGTACAATATATCACACAATTTTATATTTTTAATAATAATTTATGTAACTACTTATATAATTAATGTAAATATTTATATAACTTTAAATTTCGGAAAGCTAAATTAATTATAATTTTATAATTATTATAGTTTTTAAAAAATTATAATAATTATAAAAAAATATTGTTAAGCTATTTATCATGCTAAATATTATTCAATTAATATTAATAATAATAAATAGTTTTTTTCATTAACATTTTTATTCAAGAGCATTATTGTTTCTTTTATACTTTTTTGCTATGGTTGGAACCACCATTTAATTTAATATATTGAAACCCATTTCAACCCTTTCTCTTTCTCTCTCTCTCTCTCTCTCTCTCTCTCCTCTCTCTGTTCTCTGTGTTGGTCAGGAGATCATTTTAAAGCGAGCTGCAGACCTGACGGAGGCGCTGTACAGTGTGCCGCGGAGCCATAACCAGTTACCCTCGCTGACAGGCTCCAGCGCTCACTCAGGCATGATGGGAGTTAACTCTTTCAGCAGCCAGCTCGCCGTCAACATCTCTGAGGCCTCACAGGGAGACCAAGGTCAAGTGTGTGTGTTGATATGCAGTATTTAAGTCCCGAATCACACATGCACTTCAAAAACTTTGTATGTACGGCTGTCAATCTAATCAAATTACTGCATACATCAATATTTAGAAGTCAATATATTGTTTGTTTTATTTCCATATCATTGAACATGAAGCCACAGCTAAAAATTGTACAATCAAGACTCGATTGAAGGTGGTACTTAATTTACACACTGTTCAAGGGCATGCTTAATTGTGTTTCATATTTTCTTTTGAATTAATTTGTCTAATGTGTTGCATTGATAGCCGTACAAAGTGTTTGACTGGTTCTGATTGAAACATGATTTCGTGATTTCACGAAACTCAAAGCTACTGACAAACTCAACACTTAAATTCAGTCACACAGTCTGTCAGTCCATGTCTGGATCTGTTCATCTGTCTTTTGGTGAGCTTCACACCCAAATACAGCCCGGACCAGCAGCACTGCACATGACCATCACATGGCTGTGTTTTGGCAGGCCTGTCACCCACAGCACTCAGAACTGTCACTCACACTCACCTGCCCATAGAAACGACATGTTCATCAGAGTGGGTCTGTGTGTGTACACACCTCCCTGTCACTCCTGAGAGAAGTGTGAGCCACAGGCTGTGAACGAGCCGAGAGACTCAGAATGACAGCGCTACAAGAATCAAACACGTTATTTGCAAATGCAAACGCAGTATATGAGCACAGCATGCATGCACTTGGGTATGTCTTTGAATTATAAACCAAGATTATAAGCAAGTAGCAATTACTGTTTACAATTCTGAGAAATGCAAACACTTAGCGTTCATAAAGCAATGTCATAAAGCATGATATGTTTCTCGAGCATCAAATCAGCATATTAGAATGATTCTGAAAGGATCATGCGACACTGAAGATTGAGTAATGATTCTGAAATTCAGCTTTGATATCACATGAAAATTATACATTCACATAATTATTTTAAATTGTAATGATATTATATTATTAGCTGACTGCTAAAGCATGGTGTCAACATCTAGGGTCATGAGTTTGATTCCACATAATGGATAAAATGTATACATGATTGGTTAAAGCTGGTTAAATTATTTCAGAAACTTGAATTTTTTTGTTTTTTCAATAACCATGCATAAACAATATTCTCTCAAAAATACAAACATGTACATACATATGCTCACATTTATGATAGCCCTGTTTGTGGTGAATAGAGTGTAATTACATCTTTGCCATTAATATGTTTATAAGCAACTGAAAAAGCACAAATGTCAGGGCATGGTCAAAACATCATCAAGGACCCCACAAAAACACCCTTAGAGGGTTAAAAAGACACTAAAATCTCTAAGAAGTCTGTTTAAAACATCTGAATTATGTAATTCTGCACCACTAGTGTCAATAAACAGAACTGCAATTTCCTTTGGACTTGTATGTGTGCATCTCTGCCCTGTGTGTGAGCATTTCCATGCACAAGTGTTTTCAATATCGCAGCGCCGAGCCATGTTTCTCTTCACCCACCAGCTCTGACACTCAGACAGGAAGTGGGAATGGATGTGAGATGAACAGATCACTCTCCTTTATATCAGAGAGAGAGAGAGAGAGAGAGAGAGAGAGAGAGAGAGGAGAGAGAGAGAGAGACACACACAGGAAGACAGAGGCACTCTCTCTCCCTTGACACTCTGCTTTCCCTCCTGCTAGCACTCATCCCGTTCTCCTCTCGTCTGTTTCCCTCATTCACGCAAGAAAGGAACACCTACAGGAATCCATGAGGTCATGGAAAGGGCCGTTAGCTATTATAAAAATATTGCATTACATACTTCATGCTCATATGCAGTGAAACTTCAGCAGGATTTAATTCGGTTAGCCTGCCTGCTTTTTCTCGTTCATCCATCAAACTAATTATTGTTTCAAGTTCTAATTAAGTTTCAAACTGATTTACAGAATGCACCACCTCTTTTATGCTGCTTATCAGCCCACGTAGGTAACAGTTTATTTCGGGAAGGTTTTTAGATTAACGAACATCGGCTCTCTGCTAACGAATGATATTTGTGTCTTATGATGCAGTTATGTTGCCACTCATGTGACTACAACATGATAAAGGCTGTTGATCTGTTAGACAAACAGAATTTTCACGATTTTCTGAATTTATTACTTGTTTTCCAGTTTAAAACTATAAATTTGCTTTTCTTACTAAATTGAATTGAAATTCATTCCAAATTTAGGGTCAGTAAAAATAAAAATAAAACTATTGATCAAAGTGACAGTAAAGACATTTGCAATGTTACATAAATATTATATTTTAAACGAATGCTGTTCTTTTGAACTTTCTATTCATCAAAGAATCCAGAAAAAACATATCACGGTTTCTCAAAAATATTAAGCAGCACAACCAGTTTTCAAAAATTCAGCATCAGATCAGCATATTTAAATGATTTCTGAAGGATCATGTGACACGGAAGACTGGAGTAATGATGCTGAAATTCAGCTTTCTGTTACAGGAATAAATTACATAAACTTGTATTAAAAGAATATGACCTTAGAAAGTTTGAAAGTTGAAACAATAGAGCGTTGCTTAAAATGTGGAAAAAAAACTTGCAGTGCATAATTTTTTTCATTTAAGTTTTTTATTCATTCAGTTTTTTACTCCTCTGTTTGCTTGGTGGTTACTAGGGTTTTTTACTTACTGTCAAAAAAGAGCTCTCTCTCAAGTCTCTGTGATCTCCATGTCTCTCAATATGGCTCTGCTCCTGTCTCTGACCATCCACCAGGCGAAAGAGTCTAAAACACCCAAACACTGCTGCTTATGGGAACATAGACAAAGTTTTGTTTGACTGTACTGAGTACTTTCTTAACAGCGGTTGGATATCTTGTTGGTAAATGTTCTCACACTTACCAATGTTTTCCACCTACTAGAAACACAAACCCAGCATGTCACAGACACACATTATTCCAACTGCAACATCTACAAACCACATCAAGTGTCTTAATAAGCAAACTTAATAAATCCCAGGGCTGTCATATTTGAACTTCAAGCTACAAGTGTCCTCCTTAACCTGTCGCTGTGTCTTACATTCCAGGTTACTCTCGTAACTCAAACAGCGTGTCTCCTCGCGGATACGTGCCGAGCTCCACACCTCAGCAGTCCAACTACAACACCATCACCTCCACCATGAACGGATACGGAGCCGGAATGACCAACCTGGGCGTCCCTGGATCCCCGAGTTTTCCTCAACGGATCCGCCGCCAACTCTCCTTACGCAAGTGAGTGTCCTGTTGGTCAGCTAACAGATCCTGAAATTCCTGCTGGAAAAGACTATTGGGCTTCTTAACTAGTTTAAACCAGCTAGACGTTTCACTTTCAGTTAGCCTCACTAGCTAGGCTACACTCTTAAAAAATAAAGGTTCCAAAGGGGGGTTTGTGTGCACAATTTTGTGTCCCCACCTATTTTGGGTTCCCAAAGAACTTTTGAGTAAACAGTTATTTTCTTAAGGCCCGTTCACACCTATAATGATAACTATAATTATCAATTTTCTGTTTATTAGCGTGCAGTGCAGTTATGTCATCTGTCACTTTAAATGCTCGAGTGCTTTAAAGTCAGGTGGAGTCCAATTGGCAGTCAATTGGCTGTTTTTAATCATTTATCAGCTTGAAAAAAAACGTTCTGGAAATTATTCCAATAATATTGTTCCTCTGTATCATTATCGTTATAGCTGTGGTGTGGACTTCCCTATTATATGGCAATGATTATTAAAACTTTATACAGGGTTCGCACAAGGTCCTTGATGTGTTTGAATTTAGCTTTTAGAAATGTAAGGCCTGCAATACCTGGAAAATCATCTTGTTTTGTTAAAAAGTGCTTGACATTGAAAAGGAGTGTATGTATGAGGTTTGCACACCTGAGAACGAATATAAATTTTGGAAATGGCATTAAATTTAATTCAGCATTATTCACTATATTCTCCATATGCAGTGTTCAAACCACCCTAATTTGACACCCTAATTTGAGCAACCAACCACAGCTCACTTTTTTTTTTTATGGGTATTTAAGGCTGGGTTAAAAACAAAGAACTGCACTTTTGTGCTGAATGGTTTAACTGGGAAACTTGAAAAGATAAATGTTTAATTTGAATGATGTATTTTGAAGGTAATAAGAGCAATAAGAGAAAATACATTTCAGGAGTTTGAATTCTTGCAATGAAGAAGTTTAGTTTTAGTTTTGATCGCAGTCTTTAGTCTGAAGAACATTTTAATAATCTGAAGAACCTTTTTCCACTATAAATAACCTTTTGTGCAATGGATATTCTATGGATGATCTACATGGAACCATCAAGAAAGAACCTTTATTTTTTTAAGAGTGTAGACTGACTCATCTACAATCATCTACAAATCATCTACAAACCAGCCAGGATATGTTCGATACTAATTGTTTCAGCAGGGTTGTTGTTAACTCATCAGTGTATGTTTAGGATTCTGAATGGTTGTCTAAATTCAACTGTTGTGAGTCTAAAAAGTTTGTGATTTTGGATATCACAACAGGCATGTTTGGTCACAACTCAGCCAGCGTCTTAATTCTAATCTGAAATGCTAAGGTTGTTTGTTTGTCTGCGTGTTCTGTGAGGGAAAGGTTATTGTCTGTCTGCTGTTCCATGCACTGCGAAAGTCTCCATCCGAACTAACTCCACGAACACTCATATTTTTTCATCTCCTTTCATGTCTAACACATTAACGACTCCTCCATACCTTTCACTCACTCCGTCTCACGCTCGCTTTCTCGCTGCGGTCAGGATAGTGAGCTTTCTGTCTGCTCTTTCATGTAAATACGTCTGCTGCTACTGTATTTTTTTTTTTGGGGGGGGGGGGGGGGGGGGGGATCACAATGTTGGAGGCCTGACAATTACAAATGAGGTTTATATACTGAAGACTGTTCATATATTCGATATATAGCAGCTGTATTTTGTGTGATTGGCACTTGTTTGGCAGGCCGAGCTTTGCGGAAAGCTGTTTCGGGGCAGGTTTGCTTTCCATTCATTATAAAAATGGGAAACAAGTTGGCAAGGATTTTCAATTGGAATTTCATTGAAGAAAATTCATTGTGGGTTTTACTCCAGTTTGGTGAGAAAGCTCAAGCTTTCTGCTCAAGATTCGCGCCAAGACCATTGGCTTTTATTACCTGTCTTTCTCTCAAAGCATGCAGATGACTGCACATTAGATGTCCTGATAATATCGTCTATTGGAATGCTTTACGTATACGTGTGTCAATAAAAGAAAGCAGCTGTCATGTTGATGCTTCTGCAAAAGTGTGGTTTGGCAGTCAAATGTGGACTACATTGACATAAATACTCTTCAAGAGTTCTAAGTTATGGATCAACTTTGCAATGCAGGTGTAGCACACGGTTTCATTCCCATAATACCTCACTCTGCCATAGCCCCTCCCCTTCAATTAACCCTCTAACAATCGGCATGACCCACCTCATAAATCTCATCTTTGTGTGTGCGGGTGTGTGTGTGTCTCTGTGTGTGTGTCTGTTTCAGTCACCCCCTCCAGTCCTCTATTGGAGCACCATGCCTCCTCTTCCTCCTCCTCTTCATGCATCCCTACTTCCATCTCTCTGTCTGCGGGCCCTTTCTCATTCTCTCCTGTCCATATGATCTCTGCAGTCAAACAGAAGAGCGCCTTCGCGCCTGTCGTCCGGCCACAGACCTCCCCGCCCCCCACCTGCACCAGCACCAATGGGAGCAGCCTACAGGGTGAGCACCCCGCCCCTCTCCTGACTCTGAGCCAATCAGGAAACAAGACCCTTCTCTAGAATGTGTCAATGAAAAAAATGGCACTACATTTTTGAGGACAAAGTTGATCCATAACTTTCTACTTTTTACTTAGATTGGTTGCATTTACAGCAAAAAATAAAATAAAAATGCTTTAGTTTTTCATGCAGGTGGTGATCTCTGTTGGGGCAAATTAGTGTAAAATAGTATCAAAATTACTTCAGAGTTGCATGGAGTCAATAACTTATTCATAAAAGATCAATTCTCACGTTACTTGCATGTTATGAGCCCAAAAACTTTCTTATATTCTCAAAATGTTACAATATGAATGCAGATCAGTTTGTACTAAGGAAACTCTTTAAACTGTTAAACTGTAGAAATGTTAGCTTTGCTAAAAAATATTACACACTCCAGACTGACTGTGGAATGAGCTGCACTATTGACCCGTAATAACCATAATTGTATGGTTCAAATAGGTCATACACTGCAAAAAAAAAACTAAATTATAACTAATGATTTTCTGTCCCATTACAAATAAATCTTGGGAAGAAAAATTACTTGTGATATTAAGTCTTGCTTTCTTAAAAATTGACAAAAAATGCGTCTTTTTTCTGCTTAAAATAATAATAAATATCTGCCAATGAATGGGTTCAGAAAAATTCAACTTAATTCAAAGGGAAAACAAGATTTGTTTTTCTGATCCCAATGACAGATTTGTTTATTGTTCTTGTTTTAAACATAAACTCACTTAAAAAAAAAAGACTTACGCCTGGTTTCACAGACAGGACTTAGACTAAGCCAGGACTAGGCGTTAGTTAAATTAGGACATTTAATTAGATTTTATAAACGTGCCTTAGAAAATACAATTACTGGTGTTCATCTTGAGACAAAAGAATGGCACTGACATTTTAAGATATGTCAGTGCAAGTTGTTTTCAGATAAGGCGGCTCAAACATGCATTTTAGTCTGGGACTAGCTTAAGCCTTGTCTGTGAAACTGGGCATTAATATCCTAAGTCAAATGTATCTTGATTTAAGAATGTTTGGATGTTTGTACTAAAAAATCAAGTATTTTATTGAAAAATCAATTTTTACAAAACAAATTTCAATCAATCTGTTATTTAAACCGTCTCTATTTTTGTCGACTAACCTCTTGTTGTTTTTCTCTTCCAGCTATGGCGGGTCTGATTGTCCCTCCCATGTGAAGAGGAACCTGATCTTCCTCTAAGGCTTCATTGAGCCCACAACAAACTCACTGGCTCACCAAATCTGTCTGCCACTCCCTTATTGAACATCACCAGTCCTACAAGGAGCTGCCCGAAAAGAACATCTACACCTGGATCACTAAATATATATATATATGAAAATGTCCCATGTCCTGAAATGTCAATAGATGTGTTTGTTTTGCCCTCTACGACTTCATCCTTGGAGACTCTGAGAACACCGTACCGGGTGGCATTTCGAGCAGGACAATAAAAGCTGGATAATATCGCAATGTGAACGAGAAGCCGAGGTTTTGATACGTCCACGACCGTAGGGGCTTCTTTGCATGGCTGATGCTGTCTATAGACTGGTTCCTCTCTGTTCGTTTCATATTGTATGTCTGTCCTGTTTCCACTGTGAGAAGAGAGACGCCACTCATCCAGATGGGACTGCCACAGCTCAAAACGCCAGTCGAAATCGATTCATCCCTATTTACTAAATGCAATGTCTTTGGTTTTAACATCAAGCTGATTTTATTCCCTTTCGCTTTTGTTTTAAACCATCAGAGTGGTGCACAAAGACGAAATGATCCCAGACTGAAAACCGTGATATTTAGCAATGATCAGGATGATGGATGTCAGCCGTTTTTTCCTCATACTGTTTTCTGTAGTTCCAGTGTAGTTCCAGGTGTGTGGATAGGTAGATTTAAGCCAGGAATGCTTTCTGCAGTTTTAATCACATTTAGGTACCAGACTTATTGTTGAACTTCTTATTGTGCTTTTTTGTATGTATTTATAAAGTTCGTTTCGGGATTTCTTTGGTGAGTTAGGCCTGAATAATAGTATCAAATATCTGTCAACACATTTGATGTCTTAATACCTTTTAGATATTGTAAAAAGAGTGAAAAATAAAAGGGATTACACTTTTTTTGTAAAAACAACAATGACAAAAAAAAAAAAGAGGTCTGGACATGGCCAGGACACCTGTTTTTTTAAAGCAGGGTGTAAAACTTCACCACTTTTGTAAAAAAAAAAAAAAAAAAAATCGACAAAACATTTTTTCAATCGTATATTTAATGTTTTCTTTTTGCTAAAAGCATTTGTGTTCTTGTTCCTCCTCTTGTCTTGTGTGTTCTTGTGAAATGTGTATGATCATAGTTATTTCCTAATGCACTATTTTTGTTGGGGCACTTACAAGAGCTATGTATCTTAGCAAGCAGAATAAAATAATAATGATAATAAAAAAAGAACAAAAAAAGAGAAAAACTTATACAAATATGCACCAGTATGTTTTCAGATGATTTTTTTGGGATTACTCTTTGCTTTGGTCATTATAGCTAAAATCGTTCATCATGTGATTTTGTTGATGTTTCTAAAATGTTTCCATAATACTTCTCTGTCCTTGTTGAGGTTTATTTTACATTAGATATTCATTGTTTCGCCACACTGCGTCGACTGGTGAAATGTCAAAATTTCTATGCTGTCATATCTAATGTGCCACATGATTATTGCATCACATGTCCAGAAATGGACTGTATCAGAGGAGTCCAAACCTGTTGAAACGCAGCACATTTTGACGTGGAACCATTCAGTGAGGTCAGTGTGGCTAGTGATATTGTTACTGTTGTTGCACACACATGCACAAGTTATGCAATCTGTATTTAAATGCAAATCGGTATCCACATTTCAGTGGATTAGTTGTGAAATTAAATATTGGAAGGAGATATAATGATGCCTTAAAATAGGATGTGCTCCAACATTCCAGATCAAAAATCAAGGGAAAAAAGTCTGTGATATGATACATTAAAAATGGCAATTTTCTCAGTAGAGAATGGCAAAAGTCTCAGTAGAGAAAATATGGAAAATCATTGAGGAAATATGACATATGTGATCAACATATTGCAGGTTGTCATCTTTGGTTGGACACAACCAAATATCACTAACTGTGTGCACTTGAAAACGACGTAAAATTTTTATATTCCAGTCATGTTTTTTTCCTATTTTCTTGAAGTATGTGAAGATGTGTGTTTGCAAAGATGACATGTGAAAGAAATTGTGGTTTCTGAATACCTCTTTTAATTTCACAGGTGACCTAATTACTTCATATTCATCCTTTTGGGGTTTAGACATACATGGGGTAAAGAAAATACAATTTGACAGTGCCCTATTATACTACAACAGCTGAATTCAATCTCAAAGTTCACATGAAAACATCTCAGAGATCCAGCTTGGCTGGACACAGTCAAACACACACACACACACACACACACACACACACACACACACACACGTCCATCCATTTCACCCATGCATTGAGTTTCCTAATAGCTTGTGAAAGTTTTTTTGTCATAGATGTAGAGAGCTGGCTTCTGCTTTCTTTCTCAAACCCTGTTTTCTTTGGAAATGTTGAACTCAAAGTGAAATGAAGAAAGGTACTGCATCTTTGTGAAATATGAAATATTATATCAAAATATATCAAAGCACAATGTTTAATTAATGTCTTTAGAATTCAGATAGGGAGATGTATTCTACTTTCCTTTTTTCTCTCTGACCATGCTGTAAATAAATGCATGTTTTTTTTCCAGATTTTTTTCCCCTGTGATCCCGTGCTTTTTGTACAGAAACAGAAAAATAAAGATTACATTTGGCTTGAAAGCATTTTGTTAAGCGTCTTTATAATGTGAAAAGCACAGCCTCTTTTTCACTTTCACAATGTTTTAAAACATCAACAGTCCATCGAGTTATTAAAGTAACTTTTTATGCTGTGCTTCTCAGCATGGGGTGGACCATCTCAGGCCAGAAATCTCCAGCTCCGCTCCAAACTTCACAGCGAGGCTCATCCTTCCAAGGTTTCGACCTTTTGGTCTGGTCCGCCTGCCAGCACTGCTCAGTTGATGGGATATATTTTTGAAACCTTATCCAAAGACCACATTCAATTTTTTCCAAGAGTTTTGGCCCTCAAACCCAACGCGCTGAACCTGCATAAAGACACATTGACCCATGCAGATCAGAATTAATCATTCCTGAAATCACTCCAGCGCAGTAATTTTCCTGAGCTCTCTGCTTGGATAGGACAGAATGAGGGAGATATTCAGAACGTGATTTGTGCTCATGTCAAGGAAATACCTGAGACATGAAGCTGGTGGCCTTTTGATTACCTCTAGAGTTTGACCGTCTCACAAATTGCACAGTCGACACTGGCTAGTTTACAGTATGTCTGTCTACACCTAAAGTCAGTCTTACTAGCTGTCCACTATATCTCAGGGCAGAAGTTTAATGGAAAGGTAGAAGAGAGAACACAAAAGTGCCAAAAATAATTATTTGGCCATGTTTTTAAGTATAAATCCAACAAAATTTAAAGGTTTATGCTTACAATGAAATAAGAAAAAAAGAAAACAAATGTACACAATTACATGTATTGGTGGCTTCAATGCATGCATCAATATGCATGTGTACAAGGGAGAACCGTCATGTTAATGTGAGCATGCTCAGTGTAACTGCATTAACGTGTGTTTTTGCACATCTACACTGAAGAGTCAGCAGCAGGTCATTTGAAGTCTTGTATCTTTATCTTCTGGGTCCTCACAGCCTTTGATGCCATTGGGTAGAAGAGCTTGAATCAAAGCTTTAGCTCATAAACAGGAAATCTGCCTGGTATCTCCAGAACGTGTGGGAGTATCAGAGCTCCGTCTATCTCTCAGTCCATGCTGTCGAGACCAGAATCCACAACCCTGAATAAGCACTAACACGACCCTCCTATTGTTGCTCAATGAATATCCACTTGTCTGTTTGTGAGTAGGAGAATGTCGTTCCTCAAAGAGGCAAGGCTGCTATCAGTGTCTTAGTTTTTCCATGGAGAGTTTTGTATTTCACTGCCATCCATACGTCAGCCCTACGATAACAATTCCACGCTTCCAATACCTCCACAAAGAAATGACTGGTGCAGCCAAATTATGGACATCTTGTGTAATGCCTGCTACAAACTGTGCAATTTGGCAATCCTATAAGATCATTACAAATCACACTGTACGACATGGATGTAATAAACTTGGGAACGACATGTATGTAGACTGTACAATGATGAAACCTTTTAAATAGTAGGCTGCGACGAAAGTTAGAATTGAAGAATAAAATTTAATCAGCATGTGCTTGTGGTAAACAAATAGAGCAAAATGAATCGCACTTTGGCAATTGTGTTTTTTAATGTGCGCTAAAAAAGAAGATGCGGAAGAGGAGAATATGGACACGGTCTTGGCTAGGGAAAAGAGGTTTATACTTGGCAAGCCAATTTTGCAAATGGAGCTTGAAGTAAGTAGTTTTAAGTTTTGGTGCAGTGTCACGTTGATCAATACGCCATTTCATCTTGTATTTTTATTGGCTAGTCAGTCGACGTAGGTCATAGCAGCAGACACACTTGAGATTATCATGCTAATCTGACACTTTCTGAAACTGTCAGAAAATTATCGCAGGCTATCTTCGGTCGCAATGTCGTGACAACGGCCGTCTTTGAATTTCTCTCAATGTATGATGTTGGACCAACTTTTTGGAGCCACGACCACAGAAAATCGCTAAGATTGGTCAAATTTTGTCTGGGACAGCCCCAAATCATACAATGTGTACCAGGCATAAAGGGGAAACATTTAGAGCTGGTTTGTCAAAGCTTGAAACCACCAGCCACACCTGACAGTTTTAGGGCAAGACTCCCGTTTCATATTCTTGTTTGATGGATATTTCAGAAGAAAAATGGGGCTTTAGTTGAATATGAAAACAAGTAAAGAGTTTGTGGTAAGTGAGTGAGAGACACTGGTTTGTATTTGTTTCTTATGACCCTAAAAGAATAGCTCGCTCAAAACAAAATAATTTATTCAGTTAAGAAGTAGAAATACAAATGAGTGTGTGTGTGAGAAAACATTTGACTGATAATGTACCTTTTTCATTTTTATATTTTATATGTTGTTCCCCAATGTGCCCTTAATATGTACAAGTAATACAAGAAATAGTTCTCAAAGACTTCCTTTCCAGGTGTGTGGGTGAGTCAGAGAACTCAATGCCATGATGTCACTCCTCAAGTACGGCCCATCTGTGTATCAGCCACCCCGACAAGTACGGAATGGCCGTGCTTCCTGTGTCCTGATGATGTCATAGTGACAGTGCAGGCCCGCCGTTGCTTCTGCTATGGGTTGGGCAGCAGTAAAACAGGCCCAGAGGACTGACAGGGAACTGTAAGTCATCTTAAACAGGAAGTGCATGAGGCCTCAGCCTATGATGACATAGGATCCCTCCACCAACTCTGCACAGTTCTCAAGGTGCATAAATCACCCGTGCAAAAGTTCACCTCCAGCCAGGAAAGCCACGGTCGCTGAAGGAGCTCTGGAAAGATCACATCGGCCCATCAAAACCATGTGCTGCGCTATGGTCGGCTCTCGTCTGAAGGAGAACCTATTTAGGCGTATCTCCCGCTGTTGGTTGCGGTTCCCTCCCGGATTTGATGATTGTGTTACAGCGTGGCACAAGCAAATGGTCTCTGCAGGTGTGAGTTATTGAGAAGTGATCCATCATTCTTGTCAAAGCCAATCTCGGTTTTGATCGTGAGTTACGTTTAAATGTTTGTTGGGGCAACTAGCAAAGAGAATTCCATACGGAGCAGGAATGGGAAAGATCTCACTCTGACATTCATGGGTCACGCGGTGATCTAACGTAAGAGGAATTGACGTGGTTTGATTCAGTTGATGTGCGTTTGCTTATAAAGTGAGACATGCATTGCTAAAACACTTGTTACTTGCTCTTCCTCCACCTGTCATTGAGTATGACAAGTGTTACCGGATGGCTCTCGATGAATACTGCTTTAAAGATGCATGTCTTTCACAGCCAAGGTAGATGCAAAAATCACCTGTCAGAATAACTGTTCAAACCAAATCAGTTTGCCATTATAGAAGAGAAAATCTCACTTTAATTAGGAGGCTTATAACTGCGTGTGACCGCAGCGGCATTTCTTCCCAGTTAGTCCCTCCTTCCTGTCATCACCTCCGCCTAAAACCACACCTCATTCTCTCACCACGATTTCTCCATTTTGAAACCGCTCGCGGTATCAGCTGAAGAAATATTATCATTTCCGTTGCCAATCGGACCTTGTGTGGCCCTGAAGCGAGAGGGCCATTTGGAGAGTGTGACCGGGTCACCGAGACGAAGTGTCGCTGGATGTGGTTGCTCTGCTGGGGAAGAAGCGCTGTCACACCCCCCTTGGCGGGAAACTCGATCCTAGCGGCTAAGAGGCGAGCTGGAGAAAGCCCCATCACTCCTCCAACATCCCAGAGAGCTTGCGTCCCAGGAACCCTGCTTGTGTTAAAAGAAGAATAACATCCCTTGTTTTGTTTTGGTATTCTTTTTTTCTTTTTTAGACGGCCTTCGTTCGTTCGAAGACAACCTCGGCGTAAAACGCCTTCTTGAGAAAACAAAGAAGAAAAAAAAGTACACTTTACACCTGTTTCCTTTTTTCATCTGTCTTCATTATTCTGTAGGAGGCAGGATGTTTGGTTTGGCTGTGACCTGCCTCATGACTTAATCCCTGGGTGCTATTGTTAAATTTTCGAGAAAAAGAATGAAAACCAAATGTGGTGTGGGACCAAGGATTCAGTTTCAAGCCTGCACTTTAACAATGTTATATTTCCAGCAGTGCAGGCCAAATAATTCACTTATGTTTCTCTTGTAATATTATGCCAAACATGAGATCTTTACTTTGTCAAATCTGGTAAATATCAAACCCACGATATCAATAAGAAAACAGATTTAATAAGCATTCCCAGAAGAGGTCGGAGGAACACCTCTCACCTGGAAGCGATAAAACGGGACAGGAAATGGAGGCAGAGAGTGAGTGCTTCCCAATAACGCCAACCCCTGAAGAACAAAAATATCCAGAATCATCATAAACCATTATCTGAGAGCAGATACAATTGCTGCAGAAACTTATTATTTATACAGTAAATATATTTTTAAGATGTGTCTTCATAAGTTGCAAAAATGCACTTTTTTTGCAAACGCCCAGTGAAACAAAAACAAATAAACGTTACTATAATTTACATAGAATAATTTTATTAAATTTAACAACAGAATTTAACATTGAAATTTTATTAATTTTTTTTTGTACCAGTATTTTTATAGTTAACTAAAACCATATTAATAAAATAAATAAAATTAAATATATATATATATTAGATGAAAGGCTTAAAATTAAAACAAATTAAAAATTTAGCTTTGGCAACTAAATGAAATTAATATGTTTAAGTTGAAGTACTAAAATTACTTAACAAATAAAAATAAAGCATAATAGAAATATAAAAAATAAAAAGTGACAAAAGCATTTAACAAAACAAACAAAAATTTAAAAAATAATATAAAAATTTAAAAAATAATTCAAAAAGTATATAAATAATACTAAAATAAGAATATTGTGTATTTAAAAATGGTCATCTCATAATTTAATCATTCCAATTATATTTTAAGTAGAAACAATTCCTTTATTTTTATGTACATTGAAGTACATTTCATGTTGTTAAATTGGTTGCATTAATGTGTGCTATGTTATATATATATATATATATATATATATATATATATATATATATATATATATATATATATATATATGTATATCCATCATATACTGAACATCCAGTACAGGTCGAAATGTTAAATATATAGGGACCAAGTTGCCATCCCAGATTTTGTAGTAAATGTAACAGGAAATGTATTAAAAATCCGTTCAATTTTGTTAAGATGGGTCACCACATGTCTGATGTAAAATCCGGATCCCTAAGCAAAACCAGGTGAGAACCACTACTTTAAGGAAAAGTTCTTCTTTAGGAGATTCCCGGTGAGCAGGGAAGCTCTTCCCGATTGAAATTTAAACAGCAGAGACACTGTGATCATCTCCCAGGTACAAATCAGAGTTAATAAATCAATCTGCAGCCTGGGTGTGCTCACAGTCATTAAACAAATGGATTCTGCATGCTTAATGAGAACACAAGGAGGGGGAGGAGGAGGGCTGGAGGTAAAGTAACTAATACCTCTGATGGAATCAGCAGACGTGAGCTGCAGACACCTGCCAAAAAGCAAACGGCACCAGCCCAACTCAGGGATTTGGCCAGCGAGGCCGTGGCGGCATCCGCGTAGGAAAGCTTCTCGTTCCGTGGCAGATTTACAGCGGACCATGAGGCTTTTCTTGGAGAGACAATGGGCTGTCGGAGCACCCAAAGGCACACAGAGGATAACTACAACAGCAGATCGTAAAGAAAGTCTGATGATGATGATTCTAATCCAGGCCTTTCTATACATGTCAGACTTATTTCGTTAATACAAGGTGATGAAATGAACAGATGAGCAGCAATCAGCACTGCAGCTGCAAAACACATCCTCTTGCACATGTTCAAAACCTCACTTCACTGGCTGGATCATTGCTGCATGTCTAATGCAAGTTTTTGGTCTACAGGATCATGTTGTTCAGGAATTTTCTTCGGGAGATTTGAGATGTCTTTCTTGAGCACTGAAACGGTTTCTTCGATTTCAGTCACAATATTTAACATGACATTTTTAATGTATTGTTATGGGCTCTCAGAGAGGTTCGTGTAAAAAAGTTGCTTTTTCAGTGGCTTTGATTCCAGAAGTTTCCACCCTCATTTCCTCCTTAGGTATTTCAAACAATTTGTCAATAACTAGTTTTAAAGCCTTGAACCAAACCAACCAACTTTGAGATTAAATCACCACTTTTTTCTCATTTTGATTAGAAGCAAAAAAGTATGTGAAAATCAGATAACTTTACTTTAAGAGTCTCTTAGGTATTCATCCTAAGAAGCACTGATGATGTCATCTAAACAAATATTACGGTAAAGTATACAATTATTGGCTTGATTATAAATATAAAAGTTTTCTCGGTAACACTTTACAATAAGGTCTCGTTTGTTAACATTAACAAAAAGCTAACATTACCTAACAATGAGCAATATAATTATTACAGCATTTATTATCTTCTGTTCAAATAAAAATCTTCATGTTCATGCTAGTAATGTTAACAGGTAAAAGTTTCGATCTTAAAAATGAATTAGTAAATGTTGAGATTAACATTAACTAAGATTAATAAATGTTGTGTAAGTATTTTTCATTGTTAGTTCGTGTTAACTATTAACTAATATAACTAATGTTAACAAATGAAACCTTCTCCATGAAGAAAAGTGGGATTTCTAATTCTGTAACCTGCACCAAACACACACTTCTCTCGCTCAAAACCAGCATTTACTTCACCAAGCATCATCTATTCTCCATCCATGAATATTTATCTATTTGACACTGTTCCAGGTGCCTTCTGGGTAAAAGCATTTGTGAATGTTGGTGACAGACTAAATGAAAGTGTGTATGAATCTAAGCAGAAATCCAATGATTGAAATGGGACCATCTGCAGGAACATTAAAAGGATTCCCAGGGAATGCATGAACTGAAAAAAAAAAATGTATACCGGAATGCAATGCAAGTCACTTTGGATAAAAGTCTGCCAAATGCGTAAATGTAAATCTTTATAATCAACAATTATCTTTAAAATCTATAATCTTATAGAAGTATCCACTTATTTATTCATCGTCATGGTCATATCATGGCTGTATGCACTGTAAATTTGATAGACAGACTAAATGTATATATTTAACTCATGAATTTGTCTAACGTTATAAAATATATATATGGAAACTGTCAGCGATATGCATCTATGTTGCAATGGACTTTAAGCGCATATGCATGAATATGTATGTTTCTGTGTGAGAGCCCTGTAGAAAATATTCCATATAGTCTTGCGTCCCATGAGAGCTTTAATGGGTCATTCCGCATGTTTACACAGCAGCCGAATTCTCAGCAAAGCGTCTTCGACGAAGTCAGTTCTCCGTTAACTATGCGAGGTAGCTTGTGGTGAGCGGCGCTCTCATATATATTTCAGCTCAAGCAGATTGTTGAAGGACTTTTGAAACAGGAGATTTGAGATGACTCAACTTTCACTGCAGCCGTATAAACATTCACTGCCGCTCTGCCCGAGATCCATCAGTCTGCCCTTAGTGAAAGCGGCCATAAAAAATCCCCTCCGGGAACAGTGAGAACGTATGAGAGTTCCAGCCTGGCAAGGACTAATATTAAAACAACGAAGCCCCATAATTATCATAGAATTCCAAAGAAGGCCGGCCCTTAATTAGGCCACACAGGATCCTCTTTATAAAGTATGGAAGTAATAAATAAGCCATTAGCTGGGCACTAAAGGCGCAAGAAATAAAACCCAGTGCAAGAGAAGGCAGAGATTGGCCTGAACTCAAAGACTGATGGTGAATGATATACTAAAGCCCCTGGGTCACAGATCTTCATCACTATTCTGAAACACAGCTCAGAGCTCGACTCTTTTCTTACTGCACTGTGATTTATGGGTCATGTGACCAGCTGCAACTATAGGCACTGAGGATGGGAAGCTCCGCCCACACCTGTTAGCTGATGTACGGCAATAGTAAACAAGTCACACAAATCATTGTATCATTATGTACTGTTGGGCGTAATGCACCGTTGGTTTACTAAATTTCTTCAGGATTATTTATCGCTAACGTCACACTCGTATCCAATATGCGGTCAAGCGCAGTCTTGTCAGGGCTGCTTTTGAGGTTGAGAAAAATCTCATATCTGTGAAATTATGAAACCTCTCCTTAAGGAACCGTACAGTTTTATTAGTTTTACAACGGCTGCCGTTAACGAATGACCGCCTTCACCAACCAAGTAAAAAACAGCAAAGTTAATGGCTAACAAAGGAAGTCAGGAGCAACGCTAGGCTGATTATGGCAATAACTCTCACGGATACTAATTACAAATGGCTGTAAAATAAGTCAAACTGGTCATCCTAATGAGCACACCAGAGACCTATTGTTAAATTCCATTAAAAAGATCTATTCTTTCTCCTTTTTCTTTCCATTTTTTTCCGCAGCATCAGTGTCACGTTATCAGACGTAACACAACAAATACAGCATGTCTCTTAAAGGTCATTATGCTGTAAAAAGTTTCTTTAGGTAAATTATTAATGTAATTATCCAACTTGAAATTAAAACCGATATGAAAGAGAGGAAGAAGGAACCACAGAGTGTCAACATATAAAAGCATGTCCACATATTTTAAAATTAAGCTTTGGCTAATTAAATACATTTTAGACTGGATCAGGGAGATGATTCTGCTATCTACAGAAAGGGAGAGATTCATGCATATACATACACTAAAATTCAAAAGGAATTAATATTTTATTCAGCAAGGATGCATTAAATTGATCAAAAGTGACAGAAAAGACATTTAATGTTGAAAAAGATTCCACTTCTATTTCAAATAAATGCTGTTCTATTTAACTTTCTATTAATCAAAGACTCCTAAAAAATGTCAAAAAATATTAAGATATTAAGCAGCACAACTGTTTTCAGCAGAGGCCTGGTTTCCATTACAGATTTGCACAAAACTTATGCGATATTTTCTAAATGTTGATAAAAAACTATTGCAAAATGACAGCATTTCCATTAACCGATGTTATGTGTCTAAAACGTAATTTTTTCCTCTTGCAAAAAGTAATTACAAAAATCATGGCGACGGATCTTGGTAGGTTTACGTATATCGCAGCAACCGCACTAGCCATATTTTTAATCGATGGAGACATAGGCCTGTTATCCGAGCATTAATGGCAAGGAAAGCCTCTTATACTCTAGAGCGGCCATTATGGGGTGTTTGTCTTTTATGAGTTTAATAAAGAACTGTGTCGTCTTCTGTCCAAACAAACCTTTAAAGAATAATCTGCGTTTACGAACGCCAGGTGACATGTAAATGCGAAAAAACTGTTTCTATTGCAGTTTTGCGAAATATTACTTTTTCAAACTGCCTGAAAAACCACCTCATGTGAGCGGATTTTTTTTTTTTGCGATATATGGACGTTTTTGTGAAATTGACGTGTTTCCATTTGGGCATATTTTCAATTCGCAATTTCAATTTACCCAATTTGAAGAGTAATGGGAATGCAGCTATTGATAATAAGATATGTTTCTTCACCAAATCAGCATATTAGATTGATTTCGGAAGAATCATGTGACACTAGAGCAATAGCTGCTGAAAATCACAGGAATAAATATTAAAATATGTCAGAATAGAAAACATTTTAAGTAGTAACAATACTAGTTTTTACTGTATTTTGATACAGCCTTTGGTGAGCATAAGAGACCGCTTTCAGAGACATTAAAAAAAATATTACAGACTCAAACTTAATGAAACTGATCACTTCTTGTGTGCAGAAGTTCAGAAAAATCCCCTAAATGTATTTGGACACTTAAAAATGTGTAGATGTACTTTATAGAAAACAAAACATCAAACCAATTGGCATTTGCAAACAAAAGATGCTTCACTTCACTTCACTTTTGCAATGACTTTAAAGCTACTTGGCCTAAAGGTCATACCATTTCAATATTATAACAAACAATATTGTAACAAACTTCTAATATTCTGTGTGAAAAGTATGCTTGTACTTTTATATAAAATAAATACGTCTTGGTTTGAACTTTTGTTATTTAATATCTCTACATTTTTAAAGGAACATTGTGTAGGAATTTCTCCCATCTAGCGGTGAAATTGTATTTTGCATTCAAACGAATTGTGCTCTCCAGCGCCTCGCTTTTTCAAATGTGTGTTGCATCTACGGTAGCTGTTATGTACCAAAAAGCTATGACAGGATGTCTTCTAATGGCACTTCGTCGAGTTTTTCTTCGGGTGAACAGGTTTGTTATTTCAAACAAACTGCAACTTGACACAACGAACAAACGAATGTTAAAGTATGACTTACTGACTGACTTGCGGGGCAGTGACAAGCGCCTCTCACTGCTCTGCTCCTCCGTTTCTGCTGCTTTCAGTTACGTGACGCTGGCTCTGAACGAAAACGCGTTGTGGAAACGTGTCGGCCTAGTACTTTTTGTCCCTCTCTGCTATTATAGTTTTTCAAGATGGCGGAACTACATGGAAACCTCCGTGGACCTACCCGTCACATGTATACAAAGGTAATAAATTCTTCGTTTACGAGGATAAGTCAGACAATTGGCAGAGGTATTTGTACACCATCGAGGACATATTTATGAATAAAAATATTGATTTTTAGATGATTTTTAAAATACCTAAAAAACTACACATTGTCCCTTCAATGGTCCAAATACCTGAATAAAATTTTTGTTCAGATGAGTTCAAATGCTTAATTTCCTTTGACGACATGCAAAATGCAAGTCCATTGTCTTCCGTATTGTCGGTGCATGGCTACAAAGAACAGAGAAGCTCTCTTCAGCACCTCCACTAATGTGGGTCACTCTGCAAATGAGCGATTGCCTTTGTCATCATAGCACCAAAACACTTTCTGTAAAGCTCTAAACCACTCTAGGGAGACGTGCTACAGGCCGGTAAGACCATCCCACCTCTCCAGTGTAGAAAAGGTGGATAGGTGGTAGATTAAACTTATCTGAGGACGAGCCAAATGGGCTGTTCTCCTCCAGCTGAATTTCTGACGGAACCCTTTCGCCGTGCCATCTTTCGACTGCCTGCAGTGGACTCTAGAGGACTCTGAGCTCCACAGGGTGGGCAGATTCTAATAAAAAGTAGTTGACATTTTAATTGCATTTTTCTCATCAAGGACTAATATGCAAGATGGGTCTGGCATCTCTTCGGAGAGCAATGTGGGTGATGTTATGATCAGTAATTTCTTTGATAAACACTCAGAACCCCCATTGATACGATCTCGCAGTGAGCGGCTTTGTGTGGAAGCGCTTCTCAGCTGCATTTGTTGCCAAGCCCAACTAATGGAGACATTTGATTGGAGCGCAGTGCATGCAGAACACTTTGGCTTGTAGCTTTTCGCCAATTGCATTAACAAAGGCTGCACACTTGGACCACTGCAGTATGTGGATGCGCAAACAATTGTGCAGAAGAAGTTTCTGAATGTATATTGTTGTGCTAAATTCTTATATTAATCAAGGGCAAGGAGAGGGAGGTCAAATACTTAATTTCCATGTTTAGTATTAAGCTTGTCCAAATCGTATATCGTGGTAGAAAATAAAGTGCTCTTAGCGTACATAATAACTTTATTGGATTATTTTGTTACACTAATCTGTGAAGAATATAAAGTCAGATTAGGCAGCCGCCCCCTGGTGTGACAGTCACCAGAGACCTCTAAGATTGTCTGTATTAGCGTTTCCCAGAAGGCCATGCAGTGCTGTTTAAATACATAATGGTTTTCAATCAAGAGTTCTATAAACATTGTCAATTAAATGTATTTTTCAACTTACACATTTTAGGTGGAGAGAAATGTCATTGCTGTGTTTCTGCTGAAAAGTATGAGAAATGAGCAGCAAGCTTTTTCTCATGACAACTATCCAAGAAGCCACCTGGATTAGCTCTGTTTTCCATTGGGCACTAACACACTTCAACATCACCAAGTTGAAATGAATAGAGTAATTTACCATCTGGTTGATGCCATCATATTCTGCTAGTGTGTTGATTGTTTCTCATTACACGCCTGCTTATATCCACTCATATCCATTATAAAATATAATTTAAATTTTCATTTGATTATTTGCATTTTTTACACCAATATATCCTCTTAACAGCAGTCTGTTGTATAACAGAGCGCAGCTCCTCTATGAGAGCGTGGTTTCGGGGTTAAAGGTATAAGCACTTTCCAAGAGGCTCCCAAACGGATTAAACGGTGGAAATAAAGAGAGGTAATTGGAACTAGTCGGCATAGCTACAAACAAGAACTTCTTCCCTCAGAAGCTTTAAATTTACTGTTTGAATGGCAGAAAACTCAAAGATTTTTCAATTACCAATTTTCTTCGTACTTCTCTTTTCTTTTTCTCTTATGCATTTAAATTGGATATGATCTCAGAGGAAATGGTTATCATTTTAATGACACTCTCCATTCATTAAAGGCTCCAGATCTCCAGCCTTCACACTCTCATGGGGAACCGCCAAATAAGAGGCAGACTCAGAGAAAGAGAAAGAGAGACGCTCTGTTCAATTACCTCTGTGTTGGCCCTTCCTCATGAGGCCCCGCTGTGTGGCCCTTAATCCTATCCTAAGGAGTCAGGCCCAGGTGCGAAGAGAACTAGAAGAAAATAAAAGATTTAAAGTGCTTTTTGTGTTCACTTTTTCAACAGAACATGCACATTAGAAGTAGATCAGTTTACTTAAAAACCAAAAAGGATGTTAAAGGGTTTTATTTTTATTATATATTTATTATTTTATATATATATATATATATATATATATATATATATATATATATATATATATATATATATATATATATATATATATATATATATATAAGAAGAAAATAGTTCAAGATAATACAAATAAAAACGCTCTAAATATATATAATAAAAATATATATAATATAAAAAGTAAAGTTTTATTTTCAATTTTTAAAAAATCATTTATCTAGAGTTATATTTATCAAGAGTTAAAGATGTTTAGCTATTTTTACTGAAAAGACAAAGACTAAAATATTGATTAAGAAAATGTTTTTTGCCATTTTTTTATTGCTATAGTTGTTGAAGGAAAACTATGTGGAATGGGATGTATGATCTTTTTGATAAAAATGATATAATTGTATGAGTACGGTTACCTCATTGAGAGAAATGAGAATCATTTGGCTTTAGTCTTTGTGGGCCTCATTAATTGGGTTTAATCAGAGGATTTCAAAGAGAATATAAGATCAAATATTAAACATGTTCAGCTGTCGTGATACACACAAAACCCGTTCATTCGTTTGTTCCTCTAAATTTCCTCCTAACACAAGTTGAATAACATCAATGCAAAAAACACGCGGCCGATCCTTTGTAATTTGCATTTTAAGGCATGTCTTTAAGTCGGCAAATGTGTTCTTTTTGTAAATAAACCAACACGCCAGATTTTCCACCTCACCTCAGGGGCAACAAAGCAACGTGTTTTAAGTGGGGAGAAGAAACAACATTTGACCAGGGACTAATCACAAATTTCACTCTACGATGCTTTTAATATTTCAAGTTCCTAAGCAATATGCAAATAAGAACCGCATTAATCGTCGGGCGCATTAGTGAGTCAAGGCACACAACGCAGCTTCGGAGATCGGCTTTATTCATTGTGTAATTAGGACCCAAATGTTAATGAATTATGCTAATTCGGTACAATTAGCATATAATATTGAAGACAATCAACAATTAGCATATGCTATTGGAAACAATCAAAAGGGCTGCATTCCCATATGGATCTTGCACCCTAAGTATAGGAAGAGGCCGTTATGTGGGACGCGGAGGGGGTATGTGAATTATAGCACTTTCTTCCTCTCATTCACTCTCCCACCCCCCGCGTAGCAGACATGACCTCTATAACACAGCGTATAGTGGTGTGTGTGTGTGTGTGTGTGTGTGAGAGCTAGCGGCTATGTCTTATCTATGCACGAGTATGTGTTTGTGCGCATACAGTGGGGCCTAAAAGCTTCTATTTTGATTTTTGTTTTATAATTTACATTATCAGCATTGAGTGAAAAATTCTGAAAAACTGAACCATTAATACTGTAGATTTTAGAGTTTCTTATTTTGTCAGCGGCACTTGAGGCGCATGAACTCCACAAACTGCATAAAACCTGATGATCATGTTCTCTAATCATGACCCAAAGAACAAATACTAAGAAATCCATGTTAATATTTCAATTCTTCCAAACTTTTTACTCAATGCTGACAATTTTAACTTGTACTGATTTTGTTTTTAAGTTCACATGATCATTGACACAAATTAGCTTAGTTTACCTAGAAATTGTGCAAAATCTTTCTTATTTAACATCATAATGTTACTTTGTTTTAATATATATTTTTATATTTCTAGGTTTGAATTAAAATGTGAAATTTCACTGAATGCTTCATTCATGAGGAGCCCATTATAAAAATAGCACAAAATAAAAAGGCCAATTAAAGGCTTTCTTTCCACAGAATTTTCTTCGTTACAATTTAGCAGATAATTCATGCCTCAATGAATTTTAGCCTACACTATTGTGTTTCACAGCTTGACCTAAGCCATAAAATTCACATAATATATCCATCAGACACTGCTCCAGCATGTTCCAGTTTAAGCCATTACAGCAATCAAGACTCACTCCCATTAGAAAGCTCTGGTATTTCCTCTTTCGCTGAGATTTCTCCAGTGACCTTGAGCAGGTTCCTCCAGGTGTGTCGGCAAGCCTGTAGTCAGTGGCCCCTGCTGAGGCCCCACTGTTCTCGTGCTCTGGGTGCGAGATCGAGGTGGAGGGGCGGCCAGTCGATCAGAAACGCTGTAGCCAGGTCGCCCATTTGGAACTTATTAAAACGGCGAGGCGGGGCGGGGCCCAGGTTCGGTGGGCCCCCGAGGGGCCCCGCACTGTCTGAGCTCATTTGCAGAGTGTCCTTTCCCACTGACAGCCTTCTAATTCGCATTTGAATTTAGGTCACATTGATCTGGGCCTGCGTCCAAAGCTGGCGCTCCCAACGGAACCTCCTCATAAGGCAGGACTTTTCTGCCCAGAGAGAGAGAGAGAGAGAGAGAGAGAGAGAGAGAGAGAGAGAGAGAGAGAGAGAGAGAGAGAGAGAGAGAGAGAGAGAGAGAGAGAGAGAGAGAGAGAGAGAGAGAGAGAGAGAGAGAGAGAGAGAGAGAGAGAGAGAGAGAGACCACGGGTGTGAGGTCTGTTGGTGAACGTTCCTTTCTCTGGACACAAGCAGGGAGGAAATGCGGGAAGAGGAGATGGATGGATGGATAGAGATGGAGGAAAGGTGTGTGTTAAACCAGAAACTAACTGTAGAGGGCCTACAGAGAGAAAGAGAGAGAAATTCTCAATGAATCAGTGGTCTTTGAACCACTCCAGATGTTTAACAGGTCATTGGCTGCAAGAGATATATATGGAGACATGTGTTATGATATAAAGCTGACTTCATACATAAGGAATATAGCTAGCAACTTGTCATCTTTAGCTGAAACATAAGGCAAGGTTACTAAAGATGCAGAATCTGAGCTCTAGCTGAATGCACATGTGTGTCTGTACTTGTGAGGGCCACATTTATGAGAACATTTTACTGAAACGTCTAGTTCAAAAAAAGGATTAATAAAACGACAAAAATAATCTCAAACATTTACAACTAAAAATGGAAAAGGTATATGTTTAGAGTACATTGTCTCCTAACCATGCACAATGCAACAACCAATCAGAACACAAGTTCTAAGCACAAAACATGTTGTATTTTACTATATTGTTGATCAAATAAATTGAGCATAAGAAACTTTTTTTTTAAATCAACCCCACTATACAGTATATGCATATATATATATAGTATATATATGCATACACCCTCTCACCCTGCATCATCCAAAGACATGTCAACTAACCCAAACACAAACAAATTCATAGGAGGAAAACAGTGTTTCTGATAAAATACTCTTTTGTTCTATTTACAGAGCCTTGGGCTGCATGCCACAAAAACAGCTGTGATTTCTCATGACACCTATTGCAGTGAATTCTGTCAGTTATTTGGAACATATTAGGCAAAAATAGATAAATAAATAAATAACTTACAGCACCTTCAATTTACAACTGTAGACGTCAACAGAAGCTTAAACTGCAGGCTAGAGGAAGACTTTTCATGTCAGAGCCAGAGCACTTAGTCACTAATGCAACCATATATATATATATATATATATATATATATATAACAAAAGGTGAAATAACCCTAAGCAATCTCTTAATCAGTTCTAACTGCCTCATGTAATCAATAAAATAAAGTCTCTACTGTATATATATACAGTACAGGCTGACAAAGTCTGGTTATGGTGTCTAAAGGATGAATGAAGGTGATAGTCAGATGTTCAGCTGTAGTGAGTGAGATCCTCACGGGCAAGTGTGAATCCGACTCTCCCCTCCTTTCTCTTGGGCTCCTCCGGGATAATTCACTGCACAGACTGCACTGGGAGTTTTTTCCTTTGTATCCATTACCATTTTTTTTGCCTTTCTCATGAAATTTGCAGATATGGAGGAGGCTCTGACCTCAGCAGCACGGATGTCTCACATTCCTCAAGAACTCAATTAATCACAGCATTTAAAATAAATAAATTAAGGGCGTCGTGTAGCAGTGCAGAAGCAGCTGCATCCTTACAAGTGCTCCTGAGAGACCAAATTAAGCCACAGAAATGTATATCTAATACACCGGCCCACTAATGATGCCCGTTAAAAGAGCGGGTATGTAGGCACAGCTTAAAAATTACACGGGTCATTACGGCAAATTGAAACCAAGATTTATCTGCTGCCAGAGCAGCGCATAATTTGTTTTACCTGGTAATCACAGAAGCCATATGATTAAACATGAAAACAAAAAGCACAAGAGCTATGGAACAAGACAGTGTGGAGTGATACTGTAGGACTGGATGTCAAATGCAAAGGATTCTAGGTGGCACCAAGTCATTGAGAATAGACTGAGTGTTAACCTATGTGGTGTGTGAAACTCTAATTGCTGTACTTAATAATATGGGATACCTGGAAGAAAGAGGTATAGTTGTTAATGTTCAGAGGATTGTTTGGGAATTTTCCGGTTCCAAATGTGGGATTGAAATCCTGAGACACTGGAGAAATAGATTCCGTATCAAATGATGAACAGAGCAAATGTTTCCTCTGTAAATCTGAAAAGTGGAAATTCCTTATTGTGGAAAACAGGATATTACTTGCTATTTTGACATACCTGTAGAAGAATCATTTACTCGCTCTCATGTCATTCCAAACTTTCCAGAACTTTTACTTTGTCATTCCATACTTACTCTCTTCTGTGGAACACAAAAAAGACAAAAAATTGTTTATATATATATTATACGCAAATGTGTGTTTGTGTTTGTGTGTGTGTGTGTGTGTGTGTGTGTGTGTCGCCTGTAAAACCTTACATTATGGGGACAAAAGATGGCAATATCTAAAATCCTTGTCCTTATAAATAGCCAGCTTATAACCAGCTTATAAATCATACAGAATTATGCTTTTTGAAAATATAAAAATGCAGAAAGTTTTCTGCGATGGGTGTATAATTGTTATTTATAAATGTGATATTTTATAATTAAATATTTCATAAATTGTAATTGTATATATATATATATATAACATTATAAAATTATGAAATATATTATACAATATTACATTTATCTATTTAAAAATAATAAATCTAAAAACAGTGTTTTGAATTACAGTGAATTACACAGGTCTGTGAGCTACCCATGCCAGTTCACTTCCGATTGAGTGTGTGAAGCATAAAAGGTCATTTATAAAGGGAAATCATATTAATATTAACAAACATATTAATTCATTTTGTGAATGGAAACATCACAGTAAAATGCAATACTTCTATTATATTCAACAATTAAATTACATTACACTTACTGGATTATTTAGTAATCTCTTAACATTTGGTATAAGGACATCCATGACCTATAAATCCCCAAAATAATATCAGAAATGATCGTTTTAGACAGTCAGTATAAATAACCTGAGGTTTATCCAAGAGTATAAAAGCCAGTGTTTCTCTGCTGTATTCATGGGTCTCATGCCTACAGTGTCACCCAATCCCTGGGAAAAGAAGAAAACATCTGCATTTTAATAGATTTTTTCACCCATGTCTTTCAACATCATTAACTTTATTACGCCGGACACTCCTGTTGCAAAAACAATTCAGCATAATCATTTGCGAGCATCTCCCCTGCGAGGGCATATACCCTCCTCCTCCTCCTCCTCTCTGCCTGGCAATTACCACCGAGCCACAGATGCATATCTCAGGCAGCACAAACTAGATGCAGCAGATAATGTGATTACTCAGTCATTACATATTGGAGTGCATTCATTATGGGCAAAGACCAAAAACCTGGGCATTGTTGACAATGCCTGGGAAATGCCCAAGATGTACAAGGTTGCGGAAAACATAATGTCCATAATTTCATGTCGGCAGTTCAAGATGATCAGGCCGAATCGCAGAGGAGATTGAAATGCATACGATTAATTCATTATGCAAACCGAATTCTGATGGGATGTGAGGTTGTCGTTAAAAAAACACAGGAGAGAGAGATGTTTGTTTTTTTTTAGATGAAATGGTAATCTGTGAATGCAGACAATGACAGGGGGTCCCATTGGTGGAGATGGGAGGATTGTGGGTAAACAGGTTGCAAAGACGGTAAATGGTTTTAGCAGCCACCTGCAGAACGTTCATTAAAGCGAGCGAGCTTTTCCGAATCGTTTTCGGCTTAACGTTAATATCACAAAAGTTGTTAACAGAATCATGATAATAATCTAGGACATTATAATCCTATAATGGGGCTTACTAGTGAAGAACGCACTACAGCCAAATCACTCTACAGAGAATCCTAGCTCCCCAAGACTGTCATAAAAAAGCAGTTGATGAAATCCTGCCAAATTGACTAATTTAAGCGAGATTTAAAAAAGTTGGTCAATCCATGAATCATTAAAGCTGTGTTATTTACGCACAAACTTCAAGGCCCAAAATTATTTATCGTACAGTGCATTACTGATTGCGCGGTGTCGTATTTGTGTATGTTGAAACCGGGGCAGCGCTCTGCAGAGTGAAACAGAGCAGATGTTGATTATTTAAGACCAACTGATACAATCTGCACATATTCAAATGGGAACGCCTGACTGTAAGGAGCAATTTCATTCAGCAATTTACTGCAATATGTTAATGCGGAAAGAAAGGGGGATTAATCCCTAAATGTATTCAGTCAAATGAAATGAAATAACCTATATTTGAAAGTGTAATTTTTAACACACCTTATTATTTCAATCCCGGTAATTGAAACTGCAATCCCGGCAACTTGTGTTAAATTAATGTGTGGCAAACGGCACCTTTCGTTTGCCAAGCCTGAGTGAGTTTCTGCATGAATTGAATTTAATTATTCCTGTGGCCCAATATATTATTAATCATCTATATTGATTTCTGAACTCCCTTGCTGCTTGTGGATATGCAAATCCGACCGTGGCAATATTGGGGTGGGATCATTTGCATGGAAGCCCATTATTATTTTATAAGTAAATTTTAATGTGGACTCAATTAAAACTCAGTGAGTGGAACAGTTAAATTGGCCTAAGGTATAGGCTCCTTGCGTACAGGCGCAGGACTAAGATGTATCAATTAGTACAGATCAAACTTATACTCATCTACAGAGAGATAGAGGGGGGAGCTGCAATCTAATCAGACTGCCTCTCAATGAAGGAGATGTTCTAGTGATTTTCTCTGCAGAGCACTCCTATGGTTGCAATGTAATGAGATAGGATCAGTTGGTCATTTGGACATACTCAAATACGTCTTTGAAGTAAACTATAATTGAGATGTGATTAAATGTTGTAGCACATTTCATTTATTGATCAGATGAATCGTTAAGATGAAGACCGGCGAATTATTTGCAAACCTGTCCGTGCCTCAAATTAGAAAAGGCTGTGATTGACTATATTATGTGAAGAATAGAAGAATATGATAGAACCAATGCAAGAGTAACTGAAAATACCATTTGATTGCTTGAAAAGCATTATATTGGTTGATCAAGCATGCTATTATTTATGTGTCAGTTGTTGTTTTTTTTGTTTAGTTTTTTTGGCAGAAGCCCATAAAACTGTATGTTTTTTTTGTGGACGTCATTCTTCATCTCCGGCTTGAGTCCGCAAACAAATCATAGCCAAGATGCTATTCATCATAACAGCTCAATGCAAATCTCTTTGCCAGAAGTTAACAGTGATTGCCTTAGCAATTAAATGACACACACTGTATGTCTGATTCTGAGGGACCTGGGCATTTCTGCACAAATCAAATGATTCTAATGGTACAAACGTGACCTTTGAAAAAGCACTCAGGGCATTAGATGAGCTCTTCACCTCTTAGCCTAGTTTCGTCACACACAGCCCAGGCTGGGAATAGAGGTGGACGGCTTTCTGCTACAGCGCTAATTGTGCACAGAAGGGAAAATAGATTAAAACACTGTTCAGGCTGATCTTTATCTGAGAGGTCAATGTGTGCACAAAGCTTTATTTTCCTTTTCCTGACCTCTCCACACAAGCTCATTCTGGGGGGGTTTTCCCTGTCATGTTATGGCAAGGTCTCTCTCTCTCTTTCTCTCTCACACACGTCTTGCACATTATTACTAAGCATTCAGGATACAATTTTTACTTTTAATTCAAGCATAATTCAGGACTTAAACAACAAAATGTGCCTTTTTCTGGTCCCCTAGTGTTTGACAGTCAAAAAATATTTGATACTTTTTTTTTAAATTAAATATAAATAGAGCAAAAAATTGCATTAAATTAAAGTGAAATTTAATTTGATTAAAAATCAGATAATTATTATGGTGACAAGGGGGGCTTTTCATCCCACACTTGGGGTAAAATAGTGGACAAAAAATTGTGTAGATATAATGGGAGCAGTAATACTTTTTTTTAAATTTCAGAATCACAAATAATTTTCTTATATCAATATATTTTTGCAACATTTAAGTAAATAGTTAATTAAAAAAAAAACATTTGAGAAAGGGTGTACCCATTACCGGTTTATTTCAAACACTTTTGGCATTTAAAAAAAAATCTCATGACCTTCTGTATTATTCTGCTTTTTAATTCAAAAACATCTGCATCAAGGTTTTATTATTATTTTTTATCACAAATACTATCCTCATTCATATTTTAAAGTGTAATCATGCTCATTGAAACTGAAAATCACAGTCTTTGGCTTCAGATTCAGAATATATAGTATGTGATAATTTCTGGTATTTCTCTTAAATGCTAGATCAAATTACTTTCAAATTAGCCCTTAGGGAACTTTCATACAATAAGCTCATGTTTCAGAGACAATTTTTTCAGAGCCTGGACAGAGACAAACTTTTTTAGGTAAGCCATAGTGGTTTTTGATGCCACAGTATTTGTTGTTATGGAAGAACCACAATAACTCAGGGGAACCACTGGCCCTCACACAGGAAGTCCCAGGGCAAGATCACTCATGTAAGAGGAAGTGATGTCACTGTTATCATTGAGCAAAGCTCCTGGCAGAGGAGGAAACAGAGATAAGGGCTGCCGTATCAGCCAGGCGACATTAAAGAACATTTGTCCTTTGTCAGAGAACACCAGTAAGGGAGGGGACGCTTTGATATTAGGTTGATCCTGGAACAACATTCCAGTCTCAAAATTTAGTCCTAACCCTATCCCTACCCCTAAACCTAGCCCTACCCATAACTTATCCCTAAATTCAGAGGGAAATTATATGTGAATAACACAGATGTAGAAGCACCTAACCCTGGTTGTTAGCCTTAACTTGACATAAACTGTAAATTTTGATTGCTTGATTGGAATGTTGTTCCAGGATCAACAAGGATGTTGATTCAGGAACATGTTGTACTTGGTGAAATCACGTTCACCGTGTGGGTGGTGTGATATGTGGCGATGTATTTGTGTTTAAATCAATTGTCTTCACTTGTGTGCAGTGATATGAGCTGAAACCTTCTACACTGGTAACACAATTAATAAAGTCTCCAAACATAATGTTCTTCAAGACATGATGCGCTTGTGAATGCTGATGCAATGCACATTGATTCATTACATAATTATGCATTAATTATTCCTTTAATAGAATGTGTGTTCTGTGCAAAGAAAACATGACTCTGAAAAAACATTTAGAAATCGAGACTATCAGAACACACAGACATATTAAAATAGCTACTGGCGTTCTCTAGCAAGAGCAAAGCATGTTATTATATAAACGGAGTCAACTGCATAAGTTCGCCGGTTATATTGACAACATTAAGACCTAATTGCTGAGTTTACTCAAGTGGTTTATGGCCGATTACTGCCCAAAGTCATTTAACTTTCCTAATTTCATTTTCGTGCGCATCTCCTGCTGTGTGTTCTGTTACGAGTGAAAGGTGCATGAGAAAATCACATCAGCTCCGTGCAGTCAAGTTCATCATTTCCCATAAATCAGCAGTGTAACATCAACCGGTAAAGTTTTATAGAGATGTTGCAAATGCCAAAGCACTAAGCCAGAAATATCACAGAACAATAAATGGAAAGGAAAACGCTTCAGTTATGGACTTAGTTGGGGATTTACTGAAATCTTTCACAGACAAAAGAATGTAATAGTGATTCTAGACAGCATTATTTATCTTAAGGGTCAATCACAGTATAGCTGATGGAATGTTCTGTGCTAAAATATTAAATGCATTTACATTGACGCATGTATGTAATTATATATGTATGTTCTCATAAATGACTAACTATATCTCAGTAAGACATTTTTTTAAATTAGATTTTAATTGAAATACTGTGCTATTTTTTATGAATGTCACATTAGGGCAAACTGTCAGATTTGTCATTTTTATTGAGGAAAGTTATAAAATGTATTTAAAATGTAAAATTACATTATAGCTGTTTCATTAACGGTTTTTGATTCATAATAGTTAGTTTAAATTGAGTTGAGAGGCCTAGTTTAATGGCATATTCCATTGAGAAAACATACAAAAGTCAATGTGTGTTTAATGCACTATTTTTTTCTGGGAAAAATAGTGGAAATATTATAATATACATATATTTCAAATAGACAATTTCACTTCACTGAGATAGATAGATCGTTTTATTTAATGCCATGTCAGCATCTAAGGCTATGTTCATGGCAAACATTAAATTACAAACATACAAATATCATATATTTCATTAACATATGATGACTTCACTGAGAAATCTTACACTTTAGTAAAAAAAATTCTTATAATGTGTACCTATTGATTGTAACCACTTTAAAGACTACAAAGCTTTAAAAACATAATTATCAAAATGTCATGTGGTATAATGCAATGCAGTGCTGTACACCCTTGGTGTAACCATGAATAAGTAATTATCATAACTATAATTGTGGTCAGAATTATTGCTCTTGTTCAACAGATTTACATTATGGTTACATTATTAACATTATTGTGGATAAACAAACAACTTCCCATGGACACACAGGAAAACTTCTCTCCTTCTATCTAATGCAACCACACACAAAACAGTATGTGCCATTTTCTGACAGGCCGTAAAAAAAAATCATGTGCGCATTTGTCAGCAGTACTGAACATATTGAAAATCCACATGGAGATGCAAGCTTGCTGATATGATAGCGGAGTAATATATGACCCTTCCACTCAAGCCTTGGGGACCGTCTGCCATTGCAAATCAAAATACAGGACCTGCTCTTGGCTTTCTGAATATCCCACAATGCCATTGGGCATTTCCCCTCCTGCCCCTAAGGATTCAGGGAATTTCAGTCCGACTATCATTCCCACATCATTTGGAGCCGTAACGCTCAGATGGAGCCAGAAGTGTGGAGACTCTGTTACAATAAACCATGAGCATCCGTGATCCCGGATACTCTGACCATCACGGTCCCTCAGCTCCAAGCCAGTGATTTAAAACTTATACATGAATGCCCTCTAGCTCACATAAGCCTAGCAGGTCATTCATCCAGGACAGAGGTCAGTGAACCAGGACAAAAACAAATCCCTCACTTGGCCCAAGCTGTCCTGCTAAGGAGAGGTAGTGCAAACGTATGAAAGGAGGAAAAGAGAGAAAAAGGGGAGTACAGTAAAGAGCATGGGTGGGATTGTTCCTCATGTAATGGTGGAATTCCGAGGCTCAATAAAGAAGTATATCCTAACGCGTTCCAGATGTGAGAAGCCTGTTCCCAGGTCTGGATGCTCACTTGCTGTCCTTTCCCCTAGTATAGCTCTCGCTGTTGGAATATTGCAGGAATGGTTCTTGGCAGCGGGAGCAGGTTACACTGCCCCTCTGGCTTTACTCTCTCATTTCTCAACCCCTGTCATAACACATCCAGTCAAATCAAATCTGCTCAGATCAGACAGCATTATCTTTTTATGGGCAAGTAATATGTTTTTTGTTAATTTGTGTAACTGAATTTACCATCCAAAATATTTTATGTTGAATATCTTGGAGAGAAACGGACAGGTCCTTGATTCTTTTTTGCTGTAAATTTCCAAAATAAATATATTCTTCATGTTGATTGATTGTGTATACAAAACTCTGGTTCCTAATTCATACAGAGCCCACCCTTCCTTTAACAAAGCAATGAAGCTATTTGTTTAGACATACAGCTAGGGATGTGGAAGTTTAGTGTGTGTACAGCTTTTCTTTCTGAACACAAGTCTGAAAATTGCATAATACTATGATGCTGTAACCAGCTGATTGAAAACAGATATTTAATCTCGAGTATAAAAGCTTTTCACAAAGAACGCTATATATTTGCTGACAAGATCAAATGAATAATTTAGGTCTGGCTATTTAAAACACTACAGTAAAACAATTGGCCCTTTGAGCAGACACATGCCGTCTCTTGCCAGTATTTTAAGATATGCAAGTTATTACAAGAGCAAGAGTGCTGTTTTTAGCACTGTAGACATTTGTAGACAGTTCAAATAAAAATTAGTTAATATTGAGCATCTTACATTCTGACACAAAATTGCCAACTTCTTTGTCTGTTTTTGCTCTGCCATGAAAAAATTCCATTTTCCAAACAAAGTCACAGTTTCGCAATTCGGAGCAACACGCAGCATAATATTGTTTTGTTTCTGAATGAATAATTGGTGAATGATTTACTGATCCATTCATTTTGACAGTCACTTGTTTTGTTCCTGAAAGAATCAGTGGTTTTGAACGAATCGTTTAGGTGTAGGATTGAATGATTCACTTATACAGCCAGTCGTTTACTTCAGGGATGGGTAACTTCAGTCCTGTAGGGCCACTGTCCTGCAGAGTTTTGCTCCAACCCTAATCTATCAAACACACCTGAACAAGCTAATCAAAGGCTTCAGGACTACTAGGGTGCTTCTCAATTGAGGTTTCCTCACTCCTCCGTCCTCTAGCCCGTGACCCAGAAACCGATTGAACTCAGCCATCTTGAAGGGCATCTCAATGATCTAATTGCACCGTGAGGAGACAAGGAACAGGAAGTGAGGAAGCTTCCTGAGGAGTAATGAGGGGAGGATACACAGGTGCATCCTTAGGAGGTGGATCTAAGATGCGAGGAAAGGAAACAAGGATGTACAAATAAAAAATGAGAAGCACACCTAGGCTGTATTTTTTATGCCCTTCCCTTGCCAACTTCCCTCCATCTTGTTCACCTAGAGGTACGTTATTGCTTTTTCTGCACCAGTGCCCACTACTGGCTGAACCCTTGCAATGTGTTTGAATGGAACACCCTAAGCCCTTGAACACTTGGAATACGCTATGGAGCTGGTTTATAATTCTTAATTTTTTTCTATATAAAATTTGTTTAACACACCATTCTTTAGGTCTACGTATGCTTAGAAAGTTCTACGTTCTAAGTTTCTAAAGTCTACGTCTGTCCAAATAAACTTTCCTTGCCCATTTGACGAAGTTGAACTTACTTCAAAATATCGGCGGGGATTCCCTTAAGGGAAAGTGCTTAGGGAAGTGCATGTTGTGTATGTCTAAAAGTGGACTTAACACAGACCAGAAGGACTTGATAGAAGTGGTTTATGTACAAGTAAGCTTATGTGATCATCAAACATTCAACAACATATAAATAAAAACTGCGATACGAAATGTCGAAACCTCGAAAAAGTATATGACTGTGCAAGCTATGGGGGCGTTGATAGACTGGATCTACACCATCTGTTTTGATCATCGTTCTGTATCCGATACGGACAAAGTCTTTGATAAAAATGCAATTTTTCCCAGCTTTTTATTCAAAATGTTGGTTTTTATGAAATTTGATGATTCACTAAAGACGTGCGCCACCTGCTGGTGTGATGTGTAACTGAAAAAAGAGTGACTGAAAACCCCCAAACAATAAAAGACAAACTGAGTGCCTGTCTGAAGCCAAGGTGATGACACAATAATGCGGGTCACAAAAAATGGCTAAAGAGTCACACGTTGAGCAGTGTTGCTGTAAGCATTTGGTTTTTTTAAATTACACTTCATTTCAAAAAGATTGCAGACACATAGTTTAGAAATCCTTACATTATTGTTTGTTTTTGTTGGGGCAGTTTATGTGAACAGAGGTATTTGTTGTCCATCAGTCACATTAAGATGACTGAACTACTCCCATAGTCTGCAATATAGGATGTAAACAGTGCTTCCTTCCTCTTACAGTGCAAGTATGGATTTCTCAATTACCATAAACGGACACACAAAAACCGACTGCATTTAGACCTGCTGCGGTTCTGCTAGTCAGTTACGGATGCGACCCCTCACCTCTCAATCTCCCTGCTTAACAGCCTCATTTCAAATCACAATCACTCTGAAGTGAATGTGCAATTTTCACTGGCCAAATGGTAATCCAAGAACACCTCTCCAAAAAAAGGAAAGCAGAAAAAATAAAACAGTCAGTGTTCTTGGAACTTAGCGATTGAGTTTCACTGGACGCTTGCACCCAGAGGACTGTCCCTGGCCACTGCGGATACGTTTGGACGTCAAAGCCCATGGACGAACAATACGGAAAAGCCCAGGCATAGTCCATTAATTTCATTCATTTTTTTTTTTTTCAATAAGTAAACTTTAAGTATTCGTGAAATGAGTACTAAAGCCTCTTTTATGGTGTTTTCACAGCTGGCTGGAGCCCTCCTCCTGCTCGGCAATAAAGGTCCTTCCTGAATGAACATTAACATGGGAAGCCAGTAAGATCATACTTGGCTGACGTACCTCCCCACTAAACACCTTGTGAACCCAACACTTATCCTACACAGCCAGAGCAGAAATCTGTAAGCCATTCACGATCCGGGCCTGCCTTTGCACTGGTAGCCTCCAATCTTTAACTGGTGACATATGGGATTTTAATCAAGTTCCTCTCTTCCTTTTTTTTCGATCCCTTCAAATCTCTTGATTTTTTCAGTGTCATTCTTGCTAACACATACGGGAGGGATTCACTCTGAGTGATAGCTGCAGTTATTTGCACACGCTGCCCATGTCATTTTAGGACCCAGTTCACTAAAGAAATCAGGTAATAGCAGAAACAGAGTTTTGTAAACGTGGCACAATCTATAATGATAAAAAATCAACAGGGAATCCGTAGACACCAAGCAAGTTAAAGTTCAACGTCAACTCTACCCCACTGAACGTGCTGCACATATTTGTACTTTTTGGTTGAAATAATCCTGAAGTGTAAATGTATAGGCTAATTGCCTTTTCATTATTTTTTTCAGTTCCATTTAAATTTGTAGTTAAAATAAATAAAAAAATAAATGTATTTTAAAGATTAGAATTACAGCCTTGCGTTTTTGTGTAGGCAATTGCGCAGTGAAAATTACCCCAAAGCACCACCTAGTTTCCAACCTATTCCAAGACTGTTATAACCTGTTTAAACGTGAATACCGTAACTGTACTGGGGTGAAAATTATATGGCAAGTCTAAGCGACACCACACCGATCGGACAGTTATAGCCTACAATAGCTATTACAGGGTCTAAAACAAGGGGTCTACAACATGAAAGAAAGCCATTATAACATGCACATGAACAATTTAGAAAAATTGGACACAACTACGGGACACCGTCGTGCAGCAGCATCACAACAGAGAAAGGAACTCCAGGTAAACGTGTGCAAGTATACGCCTGGGGCTCCAAATCACTAAATCCACCCCTATCATCCTCCTACTGTTACTCATATAACATTCACTAGGCTTAATACTGTAGATATAACCTGTTTAGATGAAAAGAATCTCAGACTTTACTGTAGCTATACCCATTAATAGAACAACCCATAATGAAATGAGCCTTCACAATAGATAATGCTTTAATGCTGTGTTGAGTAATAAAAACGCAATCCCGTGTCGTTTTTACAACATTTCAAATCATTCAGTTCTCGCCATCTCCGAACAGCCAAGTCAATATTGATTCTGGTTGCATCACCAGCTCTGTCGCTTTCTCTTTTTGCCAGCAGACTGCTCTGTTCGGCGTTTGTTTAAAATGCGTAATTCCCCGGAGGTTTGAGATTTTGCGTGCTCTGTGTCAACCTTTCTCGTTCGTTGTGATAAGGAACCTATGCCACTCCCACTTACGGTGGCCGAGAAAGCTCAACGCACTGCAACTGAAGAAAATACATGCAAATAGAAAAAACACCCACAAATTAAAAGGATAGTTCACCCAAAAATGAAAATTCTGTCAGTATTTACTCACCCTCATGTTGTTCCAACCCCGTAAGACCTTCGTTCATCTTCGGAACACGAATTAAGATATTTTTTATAAAAAATGTGAGAGCTGGATCACTCCTCCATACTCCTCCATAGGCTTCTTCAGGGATTGAAACTTGCCAGCCCCGAAAAGTCATTACTTTTCGATAATTGAAGGGGGCCGACGCCGTTTAAAACCCGGGGCGATTCCGATGTTGTTCCTCTGGAACAACTTCATCCTGCCGGTTGCATGGCCAAGCGTGTCGCATTCATTCATTAATCACATTTTTCATTATTCTAACAATGTTTTAGAAATCTGAAACACCTGCCAGAACAGCAGTCGACATTAGACCTACAGTCGACACATTAGGCCTAGAGTCAGATGGATTACCTAACATAATTGAAGGTTGGCCAGCATAAACACAGGACATTGTAGTAATTATACTGTTGGTACTATAACCCCATCGCTAAAATGCAGTCTTCATTTGATTGTTTTAATTGTCTGCGAGCAAAAATAAAAGGCTAAACTAACAACTGATAGTTAGCTAATGCTATATCGCTATATAGCCATTAGCAAAAGTTACATATACTACACACCTTCATAATCATGAATAAATGAGGAGGCGTAAAACTTAAATCCCTTGTCTAACAGAGTACTCGGGGCTCTACGGTAATTTGGCAATACGGTGTACATCGGAAATTGATATTAGGGGTAGCTCCTGTAAAGACCGGCTATAGAAGTTCGCCATTACTACGCTGCGTTTACCTCAGTAGCTGACGGCCGGAAGTAGTTAAATTTGTTTTGTAGAACCCGTAAGAATGTGCGCATAACTGCACAGGGATGCTCACGAGCAATAATCACGTCCCAGCCAGGTTCGTCACTTATTGGGGTCCCCTGGAAACATTTCTGCTGTGGTCTGTGTTATTTGTAGCGCGTTTCTGTATTTGGTTGTGTTGTGAACATTTGCAGCGCGTTTCTGTATTTTGGTTGTGTTGTGAGTATTTGGAGCACATACATTGTAAAATTTATGAATTCGCCCCATATTTCTAGACTTGTTCAATTTCTTATGTTTTTCTCTCTCTCTTCCTCCCCACTGGGACAGTTGGACGTGTTATCTGCTTCTATATTGATAGTTTGGACTGTTAACAGGGGTGTTAAACATTTCTGGGGATCATGGGCATCATCTGTGAAACCCTCACACAGACACACACTCAAATAAATGAACAAATACAAGAAACATACTCGCAATTATTGTCTTATTAGATCAGTCAAGCTCTGTGAGAAAAGGCTTTAAAAGTGATCATGGCTGAGCTGAATATCTTTAGCATTAGAGTGAGATTAACCATGAGAAATGGTTGACAGGCTGTACAACTCAAAACCTCCATTAACAAAATGTTTTGTCTAATGAAATCTGCAAAGAAAGCAGAAAATGATCCCAATCCCCCAAAAATGTCACTCATAGAATGACATCATAATAAACAAAGTGACCGAGTCCAGGGAGTAACTTTATTTTTCTACACAGAATGATGTTATCTGATCTGATGACATGTGGAGAAAGGTGTAGGGGTGGAAAAAAAATTGGCCTTTTATTTCCTCTCCCTTCATTTTGTACAAGTGGCAACAGTGATTGTGCCTAATATCTGCTTTAATACTGTGCGATTTTGCACATGCTTTATCATATACATATTTAAAAGGAATTGTTCAGCCAAAAATTACATTGTCCTTGTAGAGTTTGACAGTAATGACCATCAGTGTTGGGGAGTAACTAATCTGTAAAAAGTTCCAGAACGTTTCCAGTAACAAGCTACTTTTTAGCATAACAAAGTGTCATATCTTTGTTGTTGTTGTTGTTGTTGTTCTGTCATATTGTGATGAATACACAGTACGTCAAGTACAATACAGAAATCGATAATAAAGCCTTAACTGTCATTCCTCTCTCATGTGAAGCATTGGGAAGTGAGATTAATTTTAGTCAGTTTGTTTGTTTGATTCAAAAAAGGAGTACAGGCATAGCTAAATATTTAGTTAAATGCTGCTGTTTATTGTTATCAGTTAGACTTGAATTCATGTGTCAGATAAAAAAAGATTACTCTGATAGTTTTATATTTAAAAATATATTACTCCCTCAAATAGTTAACTCTTCTTCTAACAGGTAGCTTGACTGAAGTTCCCAAGTTCCCAAACACTGACAACCACTTTTGTTGTATGGAAAAGATCACCTCGGTATTCCCACGGAAAAAGGAAAATCATATAGATTTCAGTTTTGTTCAGTTCCCTTTGTTTCATTTATTTCACAAATAAACAATTATGTCAGAGAAGAGGTGTTGAAACTCAATTGGTTTGAAACAACACGAAGGTGGGAAAATCATGATAAAATCATACCATATTCATGTAGCTATCACTAAAACTACTGTTATTTTGAAACCAATGTAGTTTAGTTTGTTTGACAGTTGAACATTCAGTATTTGAATGGTTTTATTGTCACACACTCTTTCACACAGAAACACACGACATTACAGTTGTTCTCCTTACCAACACAAACACATGACGGAAATGACTCAGGGATGTGTAAAAAAGTTTGCTGTTCGCCACTCTGCCATTTGCCAATTAAAATGGAACACGAGCCCTCTGATTGGACTGCAGATCTGAGAGAGTGGCCTGGACCCAGCACCACAGTTTGGGACTTGTTCAAAAAGAACCAGATAAAACACAAACGTCACAACGTTTTATGATGATGAAGTCTGACTTTGTACGGAGGGAGAAAACAAGTAAGAGGTGGGCGTTTTAAAACTGCAAACATTATGATAAGCCTGACAGCTGTTGGTGGTCATTCTGCGAAAGACACAGAAGACGATGATGTCATAGTCATAGTGGTACCCTGCACCACTGTGACATCATAGCCTGGGTGTCATGGAAATGCTGGCTGTGATGCAGCCCGTTTGATGTGGTTTTACTGGAGCTGTAAAACGTGTGACTGGTGGAAACATTTTTTAACCCAGAGTTCGGGAACCCCTCTCATGTGCTGTAAAGTCACAGAGACCACCACACACATTTCTCTTTATTTGACATAAATGTGTCAGTTACTTTATAAAACAATTTAACTTTTATTTTATACTTGCTTATAGGGGGGAAAGTACAAAAATGTTCTAGAAGTTAGGCCTGTCAAAATATATTATTTTTTTTTACAAAAAACCACTTCTAAAAATAAAAAAAGTTTAGTCATACATTATGACATCCGTTTAATATTTAACTTTAAAGCGAATAAAAATCAAGGCAGGATTTTTCAATGATTCAGACTTCACACTCTGCAGGTTATTTTGTGTTTTTACCCATTATGCAAGCCTTACTAACAGTAATGACTTACTGTGGTTTTGCTTGGTTGGACTTTTTTACTACGGCTATGGTTAGAAAGTGAAAGAGGGAGCTTAAAAAGACATCATTAAAGTGGACTGTTTTTAAAAGAAAACATAACATTTAATGAATATGCTGTCGCATTTTTTTTTAAATATTCCTGTTGTAAGAATTTTTATTGCACACAATTAATTAGACTGAAGTTTAAGTCTCTGTACTGTATTCGAAGAGTCTTTAAAGTACATTTCCTTGCATTTATCTTTAACTGCTGTAAATAATACTATTCTCTCACTAAGTAATAAAACTTCTAAGCACTGTGTTGGTGTAATTTTTCTTTTTAATACTTTTTGGATGTGTCTTCAGACTAAGAAGTTAAGAAGTCTTTCTGGAGCCAGGTCCTGGGCATGAATCAAGGTGCAACCCATTTCCTTAAACCAAATCTCATTATCTGTTCCTGAACTCCAAACGCATAGCCAGTTCTGTCCTCACACTCATTAGCATGTATGTTTACTTTGGATAACCATCATTCACATGAATTAGGTTTTTGGACCTTTTTTCTAAACCAGAGCAAAAACATTTCAGGGAAAGTCATCTGCTGTGGTCACTGAAAAATAAACAGAAAAGGCTGATGAGATTGGGAAGTCCTTAACCTTCTTCCAGTTTAAAAATCAGTCAGATTATGTAAGGATCTAATTTTATTTCCTTCCTTTAAGTGAGCTGGAATTATCTAATTATAACATCATATATCAGCATAATTAATCATTGCCATTGTTACAAAAACAATAAATGATGGTCCAGATATGCGGATGTGGGATTAAATGAAACTACAGTAAATCAAAACTGATATAACTGTATTTATATGCTCACATCATGGATGAGTATAAAAGCTCTAGTGAAGATTCAACAGGCGTGATTCCAAAACTCCTTAATCATTCTAGAACACCGCTAATTCTTTGTGTTGACAACAGGAAAGCTGAACCCGGGTAATTGTATAATCTTCTAAAATCACAGATTTGTGAGGACATTTGTTTACATTCCGTTAGTGAGTTCATTTGGCAGCACATTCACTAGTCATAGTTTGAGAGGATTAGATTCTTTCTAACAGATTTTAGCTGGATCTCTGCCACATCTAGGACAGTTGTATGTGATACAAATTACTTTTTTTTTTTTTTTAATCCCTGGCATATTTAAATGTCTTAGACTTTTTCCATTTTGGGAGATTAGTCTTTTTCCATGTCTCCAAAATCAACAAAAACGTTTTTAAAATGAAATAATGACATTCAATAAATCTAACTAAATGAGCCAGCCACACAAAATATGCATATTATTGCGACTAAATCACATTTAATGTTTCTAGATCAGGGATTTTCAAACATATTAGTAATGGTTGTTAGTGGCGACAAGTGGCTTTCTTCACAAGTCATAATTAAATTAATTATTCAACTGATTCGTTCAAAAGCACTAATTCATTCAGGAGAAAGTGTTATTCATTCAATCGATTTGTTCAACAATTCTCTCAATCATGAATCATTTGTATAACCATTTCGTTTTGAAGTGTAGGCTACATTCAATGGACACTTACTATCCCATGAGGCCGTGGGAGAGGATTTGTGAATGAAAGTGGAGCGACGCGACTGACTGACTGACTGACTGACGACACATTCTTTTGTTATTTTAACATTAAAGTCGTCACCTGTTGTTGTTTCTGGCGTTTCATCGCTGACTGTCCCGCAACCGCGATACCTGCTCATTAGAAATTGAATTCAGTGAGCTATTTTTAGAGTCTGCACGCGACGTTCCTTGGAGGTGGACGCGCACATCGACACAGGCTTGGTCCTGCTCCTCCGTGGTATCGCGGTTGCGGCAACGATGAAACGCCAGAAACCACAACAGGTGACTTTAATGTCATCATGAATGAAAAGAACGAAAGGAGATGTGAGTTGGTTGATTCAGTAAATGAGCTCAAGTCAGGATAATCATATTTTCTGTCTACATCTGTTGATGTTAGCCGTAGCCTATGTTGTCTGAGCTAACCTTATAGGCTACTCTGCTGCTTGGTAACTTCAGACTGTTAGCTAAATATTTATTGTAGAACATTCTAGCCTACTTAAGAAAAAAACATTCTGTAGGCCTAGCATGAAAACGAGTCCACTTTAAACCGCAGCATTTTCGGTCAGCAATATATGACAAGTGCTGTCAATATTAACTCATGCGATTTGTTTTTGTCCAGCTTTAAAGGTGCATTGCACAACAGTTCATGTTAAAAATACCCATTTTTCTAACCCATACATGCATAAACAATTGCCTGATGGGCTGAATGAGCCCTTCTCTGATCACTGTGATTGCCTCTATAATCCTGTACAGTAAAATAAATAAGAGGGATTCGGGTCGGAATTTGAGACTGGGTGTGACGTCATGCGCGTTCACGCTCACCTGGCTATGTCTGGCAGGTTTGTGTATTCGCCGCAATTCTCCGTATCAGCGAAAACAACTCGCGCGACAAAAGTAGAAGATGGATTCAAAGAGACCGGTGTGGTGCCGAATTCTGACCCCCGCCAAATTATTACCCCCCTAGTATGGTAGGTTTAGGATTAGTTGTGGGGGAGAGGTTAGGATTAGGGGTGGGGTTAGGATTAGGCAATCAGATACTGATTTCAACGAGGGGGGTAATAATTTGGCAGGGAGTCGAAATTCGGCACAACACCGGCTTGTAGTCCATTCAAAACCCCAATGCAAACTCCACGTAAGACAAAGAAAACACACTCTGGGTGCAGTTTCGCTTGTTGCCAGAGGGGGGCATAGTTCTGCAAAAACTCAGACACTTGCGCTATGCACCTTTAACGCGTTAAAATATTTAACGCAATTAACGCAGCATCCGTTTTTTCTGTCATCCTTTTAGCTAGCATTATATGATCCCGCTCTTATTCATGCAAATGCTTTTAAAAAGCATTCATGCGCGACTGGACAAAAGAGAACGCGCTGTCAGTCCTCCTGCCCTAGACGCGCGCCAGTATCCAGTTCTCCCTTGAACGAACAAGAACACACATGTATGCTAAAATGTCCGTTTTGTCGAGTATCCTCACAAGAACAGTCTTAAATGAGTTAAATAAAAACTTAAATTAAAGTAAATGTGAGAGAATGAGATGCCTGAGATGTTGTCAGCAGTGGCATATTTTAAAGTGACAGCAGCCACTAGTCTCTCTCTCTGCAAAGTTAACCAAAGAACAAAAGGAACAGAGAAAATCACTCACTGCTCTTGACTAAAGAAGGCTTGTAGCTTTAATAAGGATTAATATTTAATTTATAAATTATGCAGTGCAAACTGTTTGATAACCTTATTCAATTTCTGTATATTTCATACCTGTTGGACAGGGGCACAGGTAAATATGACATTTATTATGGGTTTATGTAAGGTTTGTTTTAAGTTCACTTAAATTAAAAGTTGTTATATTTTTTGAAGCCTAATAAATGTTTAAAATTTGGGGGGGAAATCATTTTCATCAAGACATCAGGGGCCAGTTGTATAAACCTCTAAGATAGTCTTACAAGTTAGACATCAAATTTGTTTCTTTTAGACTGTTCATAGCTTTTTTAAATCAGTTACATAAAAACGTAGATTTCCCTAATTTAATACCGAAAAGTAAGACCTGACCCTGACTAACTGCTTGTGGGTCATACTAGAACTTAAAGGGGTGATGAACTGAGAAATCAAATTTTCCTTGAGCTTTTGACATCTAAGAGGTCATCATATTATAAGAATATCCTGTAAATTTCAGAACTGAAAACGTCCTTGTTAGTCCAATAAATGCTTTTATTGACACCAGGCTCAGCAAAGACTCGTTTTTCAAAGTGGGGAACTATGACGTCAAAGAGGATAAAACACCACCCCCGCTGAAGAAGATCAACGCCTACTTCAACACGGCTACTTTAGCCCCGCCCACCGATTCGCGCATTACACGCATAGCTAAATAACATGGGCCTACCTCGTGATGACAAACCGGATCGAGCTACCGAGCAATAAACATGACATTTACAAAATATTGTGCAGTGCCTGGTTGTGGAAGAAGACAGTCGCTGCATAAGCTTCCTCTGGATTCCAATAGGAATGCTTGGTTAAACTTTATTTTTAATGACGTTCCAGCTGATGTGGGTAAAACATTGTCCGTTTGTTCGCTTCATTTCACTGAGGATTGTTTTGTAAACAAGACACAGGTCGAGACTGGATTTGCAGACCGATTAAGATTAGAAAACGGTGCTGTGCCTTCTATATTGGATCCGACAGGAATGGTGCAACACACTTATATGAGTAAAATTTTTATTTAAAAAATCATAATAATCTGATAGGCTAGTATTGCACTGTTACAGATCGTTTGATATCTAATAATTATGTGAACGTGTATCAGTCTAATCGTTACTGACGACGAGTGAGTTGAAACTCCTTATAATATGCAAAACTGTTATCCACTCACAGCAGTGGGCGTTTACTTCCAAGTCTTCAATACGAGACGCCCATAAAAACCGAGCGTTTTTGAGCAAGGCTCAAAACTAGGGTAGAAAATAGCCTATTACTTATTCATTTTGATGTTTTTGAATGTAAAAACCAAGCGAACGTCATAAGTTGACCTCAGACAACAATATAACATTTTTTAAAAAGCTAGTTCATGACCCCTTTAAGACACTGTCTTAATGCAATGGCTATGTTTATGCAACCGGCCCCAGTAGCTATATTAATATCAGTAATATTGGCCTTTATTTGTAAAAAGATACCATTAAACAATTATTTAAAATATACTGTCTTTATGTTGTTTCTACATTACAGTGGAAATTGAGTCTCACATAATTTAAATTTTATTTACACACAAAACATTAATGGCTAACATTTTGACTTTATAAAATGATTCTCTAAAGTATTGGCGATTGGCTACTAAACAATAAAGAAAGACATCTTTTTCTTATACATAGTTTAGTAGCCTACTATTCTTTTTGGCAGTATTTTTCATTATAATCAAATTATTTCCTGGATTTTGTAATCATCATATTCCCTAAATGTATGTAAATGCAGGAAATGGGATTCAAAACGAAAACATTTCCCCTATTTTGTGCCCCCGATATATACAAATTGAACATGGTTTATTTTTGTAAACATTTTCATGTAAACATTCTTAAATGCATTCAATGGGTAAAGATATATATATATATATATATATATATATATATATATATATATATATATATATATATATATATATATATATATATATATATATATATATATATATATATATATATTAGTGCACCATTAATGCAATTTAGTGCAATACAAGCACCATTAAAAAGTGCTTGTATTGTGGAATACGTTTTTAGACATTAAACAAACAAGGGACAGAATTAAAAAAAGAAAACATGATACTTGCACAATATTGGTGTTTCACCAAATAACAAAATTCTTCAAAAAACCTTCATAAACTGTGAAAGTCAAGATTCAAAACATTTTCAAATGCAATACAATACAAATACAGAAAGAAAGAAAGAAAGAAAGAAAGAAAGAAAGAAAGAAAGAAAGAAAGAAACAAAGAAACAAAAACAAATTGAATATGAAGACAGGGCTGCTGCTTTTATCATTAAAAATGGCTTTAGACTTAGTCAATAGTAGAGTGAAATGTTACAGTGTTGATGCCATTTTTCTGTAAGAGAACACAATATTCCTTAAAGTGTTAGTTCACCCAAAAATTTTAATTATCATTAATTACTCATGCTCATGCATGGGTGAGAACACAAGCACTGAGATGCTCGTGTGAATGTATCAAAATATTGTGACAAAAGACAATTTGGGGTTTTTTTTCACACACAAAGCATTTGCATCGCTTTTTTGGGGGTTAAACCAATGAAGTGACATAGATTACACTGTGTTTTAACTACACGCGACACACGATAAATAGTTGCAACATTTCCTTGTTTTTTTAGTGAACCGTTGTATAAATCATACAACCGTGCTGCCTTTTATTGATTGCTTTCTATATGCACATGGTTTTCATCTAACTGCTAAAAACTGGATGTCAATAGTTTAAAATAATCACAATTCATTTAATTATTTCTGACCAGTCTTTAGAATAAATGTAACGTAATTTCAGTATTAAAATGTAAAATTCTTTAACTTTCCAGTTTCTGGGTCACAACCAACCACTGGCAAAAAAAGTGCTGACCCAAAAAACTAAAAACTAAACACTAATTATGGGAACCCTACAGTACAGTGAACATTTGGTCATTGCAAATAAATGCCTTTAATTAACTTCCAGATTTATGCCTTTGGAAATGTCCTGCTCCTGCTGTAAAAATAAAACATCAGCAAGGTGTTAAAATGGTTAAATGTTTTCGTAATAATCATTTCAACGTCAATTCATTTGACAGAGGCATTCGTTATACTTGCAGCTCTCTCTGCAAGTTTCCAAGCGACCTGGGAATTGTAATTCAAACATGGCCTTCCGGTGCATTTCTCAGGTTTAAATGAAGGCATGTTTTTCTGTGGTCAGTGAACTCAGCCCCAGAATCTCACTGTGCTCTGAATGGGAGAGGACGTACGGGGCAGGTTATTGCCGAGCTTTCATGTGTCAGCAATCACGGGGTCGATGATGTTATTGCGCTGGAGGGAGGTTGGCACGCTGTTACAGAACAAATGGGTTTGGAAAGACGCCCAGTGTCACGAAATTTTAAACACATTAAGAAATCTGTGCTTTTCACTTTCCTGTTGTTGAGAAACAGGCTTTATTTCGCCGAATTTCATGTTCAATGTAAAAACTTGGAGTATATGTGGTCACAAAATCAACATGTGTTGTCTTGTCAGTTCCTATCAATGAGGGTATTAGAAGGGGGCGGAGCAACCTCTCAGCCAATAGATTCCGCAGACCAAAACCTTAAATAAGATAGAGAAAAATTGATGAGCTTGTGGATTTTATTCTGAATACACTGGTGTCCTATCCAGAATATTTGATTTAAACCAACACAGAGGAAAAGGTAATTGTCAAAGCATCAATTTATGGTAATTTACTCGTCCCTCTGTTTTTTTCTGCTCTGTTATTTTATCAGCTTCAGCATTCAGATGTTTCGCCAAACGCCAGCAAGGTGAAAAGAAAAAAACACTTGTCTAATCCTGATGTCAATCTCCCAGTTGACGCTTGTGGGATTTCTCCCCAGGATTGCCTAACCCCCATTCAGCGAAAGAACCATTGGACACACTAATTTGTCTCCAGCTCTCCCAATTCAAGCCACGTTCATAGAGTTCCTCCTCTTAGTCCATTATTGACATATTGCCAATCAAACAGACTGACATCAAATACTCACTCAGGCAGGTTCACGCAAAAGAAATCAAAACTGTTACCTTGGGACAACGGTATGCTTTGGAAACCCTGACGTCTGCATCTGCTCTGTTATCAAAAAGATGCTCTTTTCAACACACCTGGGCTGTATGGATCCTCTGGACAAGTACTGCTGAGCTGCAGTTTTTTCCGGTTTTGTGTTTTACAGTTCAGGAAAGGTGATATGTTTCTCACAGCAGGATAACGGCCCCTATTGACAGCCGTTCAAAAGTCACATTGTATTCTGACTAGGGTTGAGGAACATTCTGAACTGAAGAATTGGCTCCCTTTTAGTTCATGAATTTGGAATGGCTACAACCCACAGGAAGTAGAACTGGAATGACAGGAAAAATAATTTACTAAGCAATTCAGAGACATTCAAAACTGCTAATGCATTCTGGGAAATAGATATGTTGGCCCATAAAGCATACAAACCTTCGAACTTCAAGGTTCTTCAACTTTTTTTTCAAAACTTTTAAACAAGGTTAAAAACTACAGTGATACAGGTATTATTTCTTTGAATTTATTATTTTTACTTTTTTACATTCAAATTTAAATTGCAAATCTGCATTCTGTTTACTACTAGCCTGGGAAAACCCAGACGAACTTCCGGCAAATTTAGATTTGCTCTGCAAGTTAGTCTGGCGAAGAGCCCATTCAAGCTCATTTCCAATCTTTCCAAATCGAGGTACCAATCACAAACGTTGAGGCGGGCTTTACAAGATGACGATCGATCTGATTGGTTTTAAGGTCTATCCAATTGCGCCCAGAGGCATTTGAGCGACGTCCGTTGGTGACGCCCCTTTGGAAATGAGCTGTCAATGAACCTTCCCCAGACCCTAACTCAGTTACAACTGAGAAGGGTCTGGTTTTGACCAGGCTAGTTTACTACCTCAGTTACTACCAAATTTAAAGAGATAGTTCAACCAAAAATGAAAATTCTGGCATTAATTACTCATGTACGCCTCAACGACTCAATGTCGTTCCAACCCGTAAGACTTTCATTCATCTTCAGAACACAAATGAAGATCTTTTTGATTAAATCTGAGAGCTTTCTGTCCCTCCGTAGACAACACTTTGACGCTTCAAAATGTTCATAAAGAGATCGTAAAACTAATCCATATGAATTGGATTACTCCAAATTTTCTAAAGAGACTTCATCGCATTATATAATAGACAGATTGAATTGAGGCTTTTATTCACATAAAAGGAATATGAGTATGGAACAAAATGAGGATGTAATAATTTTCATTTTGGGGTGAACTAACCCTGTAAATAAAATTCTGAAATGAAAAAGTACTTTTTTTCAAGCAACATGTGTATAACATATTAACTTTATAGGTAGCACTTTACTGTCCTGTTTCCCATGTACATGTAATGGTACATGGTAGAATCAGTTGTTCTTTGTTGTAGATTTCTGTAAGTGTAGTAAGCTATAGCCTACTTAAAATAACAATAAGTTTGGATCTGTTCAAGATGGTAAGCCACCATGCTAGATTGCACAGTCTCTAGACCATCATGCTTGCATGAACCATTCCAATACAGTTCAGCAGTTTCAGTGCACAGATTTAAAGGCCTGCAGTGAGGGACGAAACTTTATGGAAGTTACAGGCCTGGATGGAGACAAAACCAGAGGCGAAGTGGCCTGCGATGAGAAGACTGCTGGGGGCCGTTCAGGGCAGTGGGACTGCTCCCAGCCGCCCCTAAAATGTAAATGAGGCAGAATGTGGTGGTAAAATGAAAGCATCTCCCCTCTGCTCTGTCCACTAGTGGAGCATACCAGGAGAGAAAGATGAATGCAGTGTCAGCCATTTGCAGATTCACCCTCATGATCAGAGCGAATGCTTCCGAGCCCAGGGGTCTGCACTGAGAGAGCGTTAGTGTGATATACGAGTGCAGTGAGATGTCCACGGCCGACCCCTGATTGCGGGTGCGTGGAGTGTCGATGGGTGTTTATTTAAGCTTTCTTGGCATACCGCACTCTCCCGCAAAACACATCTCCTGTGGGTTCACTCTCTCGGCTGCTTGTTTCTGCTGTTCTCTCACACTCAGCATCAGATGGCTCTGTTCAGGTTAACAGCAACTAGATGGACCTGTGAGAGAACTATGGAAATAAAAGCTCAGTTCCAACACCAGTGAACTGCTTTGCACTGCTACTAGGCAGCTGCTTTGCAAAAAAAAAGGTGATTGATTTGGGGAACACTACATAGGAAGCAACTCCAGTTTGATGATAACACATTGCCAAGCTAACGACAGTATACTCTGCATACAAATACATGCCACAATAATAATTAAATGAGTGCAATAATAAAAACATTAAAATATTTAAACAATGTTAAAATGTTTGGTTAACTTGGAAATGAGGTCCGATGTCCAAAATCCTGAACCACCCCTTTAACTTTTTTGTAAAAATTGTATGTTTCCGTGCAACTCACATAGTTGTATAGTATAGGCAACTTACTAGGTTTTGGAAAATACCTTAAGTTATTAAAGAGACAGAAACCAGAGAGAGAAAATTTAGAAGTAAATCCCTAATCTTCCCTTAAATCTAGAGCCAAAACATTTCAAATGCGATTATGTTTAAAATAGCTGACAAAGCTTCACAGAACAAAGAGAACATTTCCAGTAGGATGTCATTTAGTAGGAATGATGGGAGATATGAGCTTTGTTCCTATATGTCATGCTGTAAATACTGGCTGGATTGTGACAAGCCCCTCCACATAGAAAAACAAGGAATGGTGCACATCTGTTTCAGTGGTGACCAAGTTCACATACACACACAAATCACTCCATGTGACTGTGAGTTCAGAGATACAGAAGCAACTTTTTTATTTGTATGTAGGCAACACAATGCATGAAAAAGTCTCATGATGCAACAGCCAATACTGACTTTCCTTTACTAATATCTTAAGGGTACGTTTACACGACAATGATGTACTAAAAACGAAAAAGTTTTTCCTTTGCATTTTTACAACATTGTCAAAATGATCCCCGCTCACACGGACCTGCGAAAGCGATTCAAAACGCTGTATTATGCTGCCAGGCCAGTAGTTGAGGATGTCACTTTGTAAAAAAAAACACTACACACCTACAGTATAGACTGTACACGTAATAGGCATGCGCATGACATCATGTTGTTTTTGTAGTTTACAAAGAGACAATAACGGTATCGTTTTCACAAACTTGTACTTTGAAACCAAAGTTCCAGACAAAGCTTTTATTTAAGTTTTATTTACTCTATGAAGTCCATTTTTACTTGCATTTGGCCCTGTCAATACAAAACATCTAAAACTTGAGAAGATTCCTAAACTCTCTTACACAAACAAGAACATAAACAGGCTCACAAAACCGTCACAATCCCTCTGCGTTGCTGGTGGAACAATTAGCGACACATTTCCATGGACAGAATATTTACAAGGACTGCCAATTCCCAGGTCCATTTTACATTCAGCGTCTTTTCCTCTTCAAGGCAACACGGCGCGTTAAAACGAGGAAACAATGATCAAGTGCCCATTGGGTCAGAACCAGATTGAGATGGTGCAGTTCTCCCAAAACTCCTATTAAAATGTCAAACCGCAGAAAAGAGAGAGCACGTCTGCCTCCCTCTTAAACCACAGAGGAGAAATTAAGTGTGGCCTCTTTGCAAGCCATAAATTACAGGTTTTAAACAACAGGGAGTCAAGGAAACTCTCCATCACTGTTGTAATTGCTCCGTGAGTGCCACACTCTTGTAAAGAAATTAACCTCTGCAGCGGCGCATGAGAGAAAGAGAAAAAGACAGAGAGGGAGCGTAAAGAGGAAGAAGGGAATGTCTTAACTCCAATGCCTCGACCTCCTAGTCTAACTTGTTTGGACTGAAGAAACCACTTTATACAGTACATAAATATTAGCGTCCATTTTCATGTTTCTCAGTGATACAGGATATTAAACTTTCAGTTTCTCTCTGAAAGAGTCAAACCACACGAGATGGCTGTTTATTCTTAAAGAGCTTTGAGTCTCTTTACACCTGTCCAGAGTGCACGACTGGTCATAAAAAACACACACAGCTATGCATTCTGATTCATTCTCATTGAATCACTTGGAGGCACTTTTCAGTTTTGATGACGAAGTTGAAAAGTTTTGATGGAACTTCTTTGAGTATTTCTAGGGGATGTGTGCTGCACTCAGGCTCTTGCTGCTCATGCTGACAACAGATGTGTCAGAGCTTTCCTGGGGATCCATGGCACCACAGTTTGGGTCCAACCCAGAATAACATCCACTGGAACATGTTTCCTCTGGTCCACAGCCGAGAGTCACCTTTCCCATGTCAGAAGCCTCGATCCATGTAACTAACAGTGTTGAAGAACTGACTACACAAAAAGACGTCTATCATCTAAGTCTCTCGGGAGGAAAAGATATCTGATTTGATACCACTTCCATAGTGACCAGAGAGTAAATTTTACTAATTAAATAATAATAGTTAAAAAAAACGAAAATATTTCGATTACAAAAACATCTGAGAGAATGGCTGATTTGGAATATGAATCAAATATTAACATTCTAAAATTGCTCCTCCTCCTCATCACATATGCACTAGATGTCAAAGCAGTGCATTTAAAATGTTGGGTAATTATGATGTTTTATTAGGGCTGTCAATGTTATGTATCATTTTAAAAATTCACTAATTAGCTATATAAATGAGTTCTTGTTACCAGAAAAAAAAATTTTGAATATGCTAGAAAAACATGGACTGCCAAGTCAATAATAACCAACATCTTGGCTAAGATCTGTCATAGTCTGACAAAAAAGACGGTTGATGTCACTGGCTTTTATACAAAATCTCACTGGGGTCACATTGTACATCTGTCGCAAAGGACAGAAAAAAAACATCACACAGTGTGTATCAGGCTTAAGTCTATCTCGGACAGATCGACAACCTGTCTGAAAAATTGACTCTATGTCAGTAATAGACTTATGTCCAAAAATATGAAAAAAATTATACATATATACATAATACTGTATATGACGTCATAAGCCACTTTATTGCTTTCCAATGCTTTCATCTGCCATCATTATTTTTTTGAAGTAGGCCTATCTTCATTTGTGACTTTTCTCAGAGAGTATTGATATGTAATTAATTGGATTAATTGCAGCATATCATTTAAATTAATTTTATAAAAAAAAATCTATATTTATTTATTTATAAAAATTATTTCACTGTTAATTTTAGTTAAATTATAAACTGTAACAAAAAATGTAAACCTAAAAAGCAATTCACTGCTTAACACTGGTTTAAAAAATATAATACACAACAAAAAGTGACTAAAATGTTATGCCAGTAACATATTAAATTATTTTTAGAATCATTTCTTCTCTACAATAGTCTGCATTTGAGGACAATCAGCATGTACTATGGCAGCTGCGCTGTAAGATCTACTGTATTAGTACATAAATATTAAAATGTCTCGTGCTCTCTGCTCTACTGGGTCTCTGTAGAGTTACGCAGGACTCTGTTGTAAGAATTTCAGACACCACAGGGACAAATCAGCTTTAACACTCCACCAAAGTCAAGCGAAACACTGACCCAAACACACACACACACACACGCACCATCAAGCATCAAGCACTCTCTATCTCTCTCACACACACGCTCACAAATTATGCAGGAGCACCATGAGATATACTGTAGAGACAGCGAGACTTGTGAAAGAAGTGCGAGGGGGTCCTTTAATAGAAGCTCTGAGGGACTAGCCTGTCTGCTAAAGGTATCATTAAGAATCAGAGAGAGATCAATCTGAGGGAGAGGAAACGAGACATGGAGAGAAATCTAAGCCACCTCTGTGATGGCTGCATTCGAGGTGGGTGTGAGAATGTCATTTTCACTAGTATTTCCTAATACTATATGAATACTTTAAATCCTTCTGTTAAAATGATTAAATAATACATTTACAGAAGATACTTATTAGATCATTGTATTAAAAATACAAATGCATAATAGATTATTATATAAAAAAATGCATAACAATAGTTATAATATATTTTAATGCATTTTTTATTTTTATTTTATATTTTGCAAGTATTTTGCAAACACCAACATTCAGTGGCCCCCTAAAGCCTTATATCAACACGAACTTCAATTTATCTACTTTTTTTGCCAGCTCATCCTAATGTCCCAATTTATGGCAATTGTAGGTTGCATGCAAGCAAGATAGCATTTTTAGCCCTTACAGATATAAAGATCTGCATGATATTCGTGTCTCATTTATTCCAAGATAAAAATAAAAGTGATAAAAAAAGAATGTCCTCTTCAAAAACGCAGCAATTAACAGCTCTTTGCAAGAGCAAGACCAACAAATAAACAAATAGTGTTTGAGTGACGGTGGACACAGATCTTTTGTATTTTTTTTTTTCTTTTTGTGGATGTTCGTTCCTTTGTTTGTATGGTGTTCATTCTGTAGACAGGGAGCTTAGAGATACATAGAGTGGTGTAAACAGTCCTCTTTCTCTCCTCTTCATCTCGTGAGAGGTGAGAATCCTGTTTCAGCAGTCTCAGCGTACGGCGTCAGAAGCGCCATCGCCCATTAATTACGATCTCCGTGCCAGACATGTGTTAGAGTGGAGAGAGAAAAATAATTACCTCCACACACACTTTTCACCGGATATACAAAGACACAGATACAGTTTCTCCTCAGCAGAAGAAAACTGTTAACAATTAAAAAGGCCTCTGAACTGCAGACAGTTGAGTCAAAATATATTTTTTTATTATGCAATTGTTCTCAAAAATCAGCACACAAGTATTGTATTTATAATTTGATGGAGAGATCCATATTTATGAAACAAGTAAAATACATTACTGCACAACTTGTTTAGAAATTCATTCTTATGTAAAATGTTGGATCAAATTCAGTGTGATAATTTATGTATATATGGATTTATGATTTGCACAAAAATTCTCACTTTCTCCTATCCCAGTTAAGTCATTCAGAGCTTGATTTCCTCAGCAAGTTTGGCTCTGTTTGACTAAACAACGGAAGACAGGGTGAGTCGGACTATTAGAATTTAAGACATTTTTAGACAAAATAGGATTAAAAATGCAAAATAAATCAAACATACAAACATACAGTCCCGGGGTCATGGTTTTGCTGGTTAGTATGTTAGCTCATGCTGGTAGATGTCAGCAACTATAGCCACATCAGAAAAACACATCTTTCTTTATTCACATGTTTCTTACTAAATCAAATGTTTAGCAATCAACATAATTATATATAATAAAAACAATATATATATATATATATATATATATATATATATATATATATATATATATATATATATATATATATATATATATAGGCCTATATATAACACAGGTACTATAGACCTTGCATGTTGTCATATAGGAAGTATTCAGTGAGTCGTTAGCTATTGTTTTTTTTTTTTTTGCAATTGCATTTGGTAACATTAGTGGCACAGAAATTACACTTCACTTGGAAATGTTGACATTAAAGTTAAAATGATAACTCTTTATATGTTTTGAACTGCTAACTTGACAAGATAAGACCGTGAAGTTAATCATCCCAAGAACAGATTAATATTCCCAGACTTTGTGATGTTGTGAAAGACGTGATTTGAAACCAGAGATCTGCCCTTTGTGGTCTCCAGTGTCGTCCCAGAGAGATGAAGAAACCTCAGCGTGGAGTCTGACATCAGTTTGTGCGGGACGGGGTGATGTCAGAGCAACTCACAGCTGAGCTCACACCACACCGGGGGTGAAAGAGAGGCTCACATGTAGGGCTTGAATGGAGCGCTTTTCCCTGTGTCCTCAGTGACGTGTCTAAGAAAAGCTGTGAGGGGCCAATTCTTTAATACATGTGGTCTGCCCTTCTGATCTAAAGCCTGTTCTTCTGTTTGATGCACATGTGTCATAGCTCCAGCATGGGTCTGCGCTGGTCACAGCAGGGCTTTAGGATTACGCATCGCTTGTGTGTGCGCCTGTGTAAAGGTTACAACGCAAGTCCTGTCTTTCTCTCAGACGCCCGGCCCTGTACGGCACCGCGAGTGTCGCTAAATGTCAGCTCGTCCATATGGCCCCCTGGCCGGCAGATGCCACTTCATAAACCGACCAATCACGTCGTGGCATGGGCAGGGGCTCTGGGGGCTCCGTCGTCACGGTAGCAAGCCAGTTACACCCACACACACATGCCACCCCGCAGCAAGCCCTCACTGCAATGCCGAGCGCTGGACACCTGCTCAGGAGAGAGAGAGGGCACATCTGCTCCTGTGGGCACCTCAGACCTGCAGCCTGCAGTCCTGTACTGCTCTGATTAATGAGGCAGAGCGAAGGTGAGGGGCCCCAAACAACAGGGGCACCACAGCTGAACCACAGCACACACTCACTGCATTTATCCACACAGAGAGTGAATATGGTGATATAATACCATCAAAATATAAGAATAGAATTGTTTTGGTATACCAGTTTAATCGTTTTACATGTATAGTATTGTAATGTAATGTAATATACTGTAATATAATATAATATAATACAATATAATATAATATAATATAATATAATATAATATAATATAATATAATATAATATAATATAATATAATATAATATAATATAATATAATATAATATAAATCTAGAAAGAGAATATTGTAAATATTTCATGCAAATATAATATATATTCTTTTTGTATTCTGGTTTATTCATTTTACAGTAGTTAATTCCAAAATAATTAAATTCACTTTTCTTTTTTTGTAAACAATACACACTCTCTACTTAAAGTCAACATGAAATTAAAATGGACACTAAACACATTTTAAATACATGTTTCTGCTTTTATTGTGCATGATTCATCTATCCATGGGTAAATTCCAAACAGCGTTTTTGCACCTTTGAAGGGCACTCCAGGAAGGGGACGCCATTTGTAGGAGTGTTCCAAACGAAAGTGGACAACTGAATCCCTTCCCAAAGGGCCCTTCCACAATTCCGTTAGCGAAGGAAACATGTCATGGTCACTTCAAAGAAGTAATTTAATTGTTATGGTCATGTGACCCAGGGTGACAAGTCATTTTAAATCTAAGTATGGTGGGAGAGTTGGAGTTAACGTATAAACAAAATAATTCAAGTTGTTTTGTTTTGTTGTGATATATTACACACACTTTTGTCATGCATTTCATATTAAGTTTTAAAAAGTTTCATAGTTAAGAAATGTGTTTAATGCTTAACTTAAAAAACTTTATTATAAAATGTACTTTTATTTGTATCATAATAATAAGATATTCCTGTTTTCACTTCTAGCTGTGTCCGGCTGTGTAACATTCCACGTGAATCTACTGAGGAAATTACATCGTCTTTCATTGGTCCTGTTGCCAAGTGCGTTTCAAACCGCTTCATTATAACACACAAGTGTCCTGCTCTCTCCAAAATCCCCACTTCAAGGGCTTTGTGAGTAGGGCATAGGGATGCTCACTTCCGATTTGCCCTGTGTTATTTCAAAGAAAAACGTTTATCTCTTATTTAAAACACTTTCTTTTTTGGCTGATGTCATCAATCTCTCTATTCAAACCTTCCCCTCCAACCACCTGTCATTTCTGGATCCAATCAATTCCCAATGGATAAATGGAAAATTTCATATTCTGTTTTACTTGGAAGTATGTCATGTTACTTTTCAAACATAATTATTCATAATCATTCATAATCATTCTATCTATCTATCTATCTATCTATCTATCTATCTATCTATCTATCTATCTATCTATCTATCTATCTATCTATCTATCTATCTATCTATCTATCTATCTATCTATCTATCTATCTATCTATCTATCTATCTATCTATCTATCTATCATAATCATTGCCTGGGAATGCACCAAACTAAATGTTTGTAACCACACTGCTGCTAAATGGTTATATAAATGTGTTTTGTTTAAGTAAGTGTGTGTGTGTGTGTGTTTGTGTGTGTGTGTCTGTATGCGTGTGTATCTTCATGTCAGGGGAAGTGGCCTTGCATTAACCCCTTAGCAAGGGGTCACAGGTCAGCAGGGGGAGATTGAAGAACACTTCCACCTCCAGGCTGTGCTGGGGAACGTTTAGAGCGCGCGGCAGTGTTATGTTAAAATGGGTATGTGGGAAGAGGTCAGCTGGTCAAAACTATCAGAACAAGCAGTCCAGGCAATGCAAACCTTAAAAAATAAAATCACCTCCCTTTTCCTGTATTATAACAGCCTCAGATTTCACATAATATCCAATGTCTTTTTTTTTAAAACAACCCAGCCATTCATCAATGCCAGTTTCAGTTTATCCACAATAAAAATGTATGAATATATATAGAAAAACAGGTTGTGGGTTGTGGTGTTTTCGCTGACACACACAAGAATATACTGTTGCAAGCAAGACCAAACTACAGTCTTAGAGGGGTTATGGGAGTTATCCCTTTTTCTCTTTATATTGCACAGTTCTAAATGCATGTCAATTTGATATTTTTTAAATGTTCTCCTTTACTACTAAAATGAAATCATGCATATTCCATGCAACAGCATATTCATGCAACTGCTGTGATGCTGAAGTAAATTCAGTGCAGCCTTAACAATTTAAAACATTTTTTTAACAAAATGAAATTATATATATAACATATTTTTCATCCCTTAATCCTATAATACCTAAACTTAACAACTACCTTATAACTATTAATAAGCCATAATTAGGAGTTTATTGAGGCAAAAGTCGTAGTTAATAGTTAGTGAGAATTGGACCCTAAAGTGTATATATATAAAGCCTATTATTATTAATAATAATAAATTGTATATACCAGGTCAATTTCAATATATCCAGTTCATGTTATTATTTTTAGTTCATAATTAACCAAACTAAACAAAATAAGTTTAAATTGCCTGGGCTGCTTGTTCTTGTTATTCTTTACCAGTCAACATACAAAATCTACCTAAATAAGAAAAAAATTAAATTCATCAGAAATATCTCTTTCAGGCTGTTGATACAACATGTTTGATTGCATCTATCGAACTCTTCATTACGTAAGACTTCTGAGATACTTCAACCACTTTTTTCTCATCTTTCTAACCAGGCACAACAGAGACGTAATGTCCCCAGGGCCCCCTGCCTCCAGGGCCCCCGCCCCAAACACAGCATTTTATATGTAAATTAATACCTATTCCTAAAAAGCTTCACTTTGAGCGTAAAAGATTGGTCTCTTTTGATCCACTATTGCAGGATTATTCATTCTAACTGCCTGCCAGGGTTCCAGATATTTGCCCATATCACAGGAGACTGTACTGTGTACTGGGGCAAATCCACAGCAGTGGGACATGGAAGCACAGTCCTCCATGACAAATTAAAGGACAATAAAGTGAGAGTTATTAGAAAGACAAAAGATCTGAAGGAGTTTCAAAGTTTCTACGACTCTTAAGAATATTCCCCAGTCTCCCTCCTTGAAGATGGAAAACTTCTACCTAATTAAAGTTTAATGAATCATTTTTGATGGTGCACTCACAAATTAAGTTGTGTACTGGAGCAGTAACATTTCTAGTTAACACCACAAAGCAACAGTGACGCTAATGAAATTTGAACCAGAACATTCAGACCAGGTATATATTTTTGGGCACATTAAATGATACATATATAAAATGTATGTTTTAAATTGAAAATGACATATGCTGCTCAGATTAGCAATCAAATATCCCCGTATTTAACTGACATCTCACCATCAAAAAGCATGATTTAGTCTCCATGCTTTGCTTCAACGGTGGTCCAAGTGTTCATACCTTTGTGACAGGTTCTCTTGCGAGGTCAGTATTTCAATTATTCATTAACACTCTGCAGCAGGTAAGAGATAGCCATGCTGACAAAAAGGCGATTACTTTGTGGTCTGGAAAAGTCCCAAGCATACCTAGAAAATATTGGGAAAACTGAAAGCAAATAATTTTGTCGCTCAAAAGGTAACATTAAGATGATATTAATTGTAATAAATTGCCCTTAGCAGCTGCTGCTGAAACATGTATTTCTGCAAGGCTCGTTTCGATTTCATATTTCACCCGCATCCCTGAAATCACAACCAGATGTTGTCATCGGCTCCCCTTCCTGTTTCCTCTGCCCAATTCCCACCAAGCGCTGGAACGTGACACTTTCCCTGGAAAATACAATAAAATAGAAAAGTAATGTACAGCTATTTCCTTTCATAAATTCTTTGGCCCTCTTGCCATGGTAGTACAAGTCTCATGTACATATATTTTAATGGAAAGTAAAGCAGTGGATGGCTGTAAATCGGAGGCTGACAGCTACCGCTGGGCTTTCACGCAGTACCTGGGCGGCAGTGATTTATTAGGGGCCGTCGTGCTCGTGCGTGTAATTCCTCCTCCCAGCCTGTCGGCGGACCACATCCCTCAGCCAAAATAGATGTGGGCTTTGCATCATTGCGTTTGCCTCAGGTCCATCAATCCTGTTAATAACTGAGTGGATTACCTGTTGACAAACCCATCAGCCCTCATTTCAGCCTTCGATCACAGGTGGAAAAACTGGAGGAATGAGTTGGAATGGATTTTAAATCTCCCTAATTGTTGGAAAGAGGTTAAAACTGACCCAGTTTGTGCTTGACGCACCTCGGCTAATTTTGACCAAAATATATTATGGGCTAAGTGCCGCCTCAGTGGCCGGCAATAAATGTTTACGTATATTTTCCCTTCTTTTCCATTTGCTAAACACTGAGAGCACATGATTTAGCAGCGTTAAACTTCGTTCAATGGCCTTTTGGATTGTAGTTTCGTATAAAGTTCATGTGTTCCTCAAGCGTTGGACTCAAGCAGCCATTACAGCATTTGACCCCTCATAAATGCACACCTCTTCAAACAGCGCTGCGGAACATGACATCATTTCCCTGTTTGGAGATCAGAAATGTGTGAGGCAGGATTGCTCCCCAGCGTCGAGAGGGCTCTGCTCTTTTGCGCTCTGAGCTAATTGTGTCTCTTGTCTGTGAAGTTGCTTGTGGTTTCAAAGTCAGTTTAAAGTTCCCTAGCAGATCGCACTCGACCCACCGGAGGTAGAGGACAGTGAGCGGGATTGGAGGTGGGCTAGGTGTTTGATGTAAAGGTGTTAAAGAGCTCACAGGGATGTAGAATAGGCAGGGTTAAGTTTTTGAGGGAGAGAGAGAGAGGTACATTCGATCCAAATCAGTTTTGAACAGAATGCTTGCTTTTTTCCACCAAAATGTTGCTGCTGATGCTCAGCTGGAGGACCGGTTGAACTCTTTGATTGACATAAATGAAGACGCAACTGACTGTTACTACATAACCAGTCCACAAAACTGCCCAACATTGTTTTTTAAAGGGACATTGTGTAGGAATTTCTCCCATCTAGCGGTGAAATTGTATTTTGCATTCAAACGAATTGTGCTCTCCAGCGCCTCGCTTTTTCAAATGCGTGTTGCATCTACGGTAGCTGTTATGTACCAAAAAGCTATGACAGGATGTCTTCTAATAGCACTTCGTCGAGTTTTCCTTCGGGTGAACAGGTTTGTTATTTCAAACAAACTGCAACTTGACACAACGAACAAACGAATGTTACAGTATGAATAATAACAGTGCAATGCAGCCTTTTAAACTTGCCGGGGCAGTGACAAGCGCCTCTCACTGCTCTGCTCCTCCGTTTCTGCTGCTTTCAGTTACGTGACGCTGGCTCTGAACGAAAACGCGTTGTGGAAATGCGTTGGCCTAGTACTTTTTGTCCCTCTCTGCTATTATAGTTTTTCAAGATGGCGGAACTACATGGAAACCTCCGTGGACCTACCCGTCACATGTATATAAAGGTAATAAATTCTTTGTTTACGAGGATAAGTCAGATAACTGGCAGAGGTATTTGTACACCATTGAGGACATATTTATGAATAAAAATATTGATTTTAGATAATAAAATAACTAAAAAAACGACACATTGTCCCTTTAAGACAATGTTTTAGACCATATTTTAATAAACTAATTTAAACTAATAAACTAATAAACTAATCTTTTCCACAAGCAAGCAGGCAATATATTCAACAATATATTTAAAAAGTATTTAAATTCATAATGAATAAAATAAATGGTATATTGTAGAAAAAAAAATAATAATAATATGTGAATATGAGACAAATAAATAAAAATAATTTAATTGTAGAAAAAGAAAAAAATTAATTTAAAAATACAACATACAATATGAATATAAGATCTTTTTTTTTTTTAAATGTGACTGAGGGTCATAAAAATAGATAACTAGTTTAATTTTAATAGAAAATAAATAGTAAATAAAGAATAAATAAAATAAATAAAATTTGAAAAATGATGGCCTAAATAATTACAATGTGAATATGAAATAAAAATAAATAAAATTAAAAGAAATAAAAAAGTACATAAAATGTGAATATGAAGTCTCAACTGAACCCATATTTCAGTATCTCTGCATCAGGAATTTCCAGTGTAGACAGTTTCACTAATTACAATGAATGATTTGTAATGGTTTTAGGTGCCAGTGCAGATCCAATTTTTCGAACTCAAAACTAGATTTTCTGTGGCAAAAAGATGCTTCGACACCAACAGCAGTCAATGAAAAAGGGGCTTGGGTGAAAAGAGCAGAAAAAAAAAGTTCTGTGCAGGTCCAGGTTTAGCTGAACCCCGTACGACCACCTGCAGTCTTAAATTGGGCAATTAGAACAGCAGAGTGTTTTCTTAGTGGGTAATGCTTGGTAATGAGTTCAACAGTGCAAATCCGCGGAGAGCACACCCCGCCGACTCACACCCCCACCCCAAAACAGGGGAAAACACGCAACTCTCTACACCTCTCTATCAATCACCTCGTCCTGTCACTGTCTAATCTCTCCTGCTCCCCGGCTCCATCATCCCTCTCTCCTTCTACATTCCTTCATTTCATTGACCGGATCCCTAAAGCTGAAAGCAGGTTCGGTAACACCCCCCCATCCCTCCCTCCCACCTCTTCTAATTAAGATTTCTCTCACCCCCTCTAACTTTCTTTTTTTCCCTTCTGCTGTTCTCCCCATCTCCCTTACCAACCCTAGGCCCTCAACACAAGCTGAAAATTTCTGTGGCTGACAAGAAATCAATGGCATCTGGGCGTGGGACTCAGGTATTGGATTTCAGGTGGGCCCAGAGGTGCCCGAGCGCAGGCCTGCGAGCCCCGCAACACTGTCCACGGCCGCTAGCCTTCCGCGCTGGAGATGCAGAGTCTTCTGCTGCCGGATAAAAATGTCAAGCGCTAATAGGTTCCATTGTGATTAGCCGAGATAGAGTTCGCAAATCCTCAGCAGAAAATGTGTTAGAAACAATCTTTACAAGGTCTTACGGCCCCCCAACCACCAACAGCACCTCCATCTCTCCATCCTTGCTCTTCCGAGATTCCGCTAAGCCTCTCGGCACCAGGATGATTGTGGTTAATAAATAAATAAACGATGGACGGGAAAAAAAAATCAATTAAAAAAGAGAGAGTTAGAGTGACAAGACATGTACGAAAGACGCAGGAATATGCATGAAGAGAGAAAGATGCTGGTTACCTGAGGATGTGCCCATCTGCATCTCTCTCCAGCCTCTGTCTCACTGCAGGCGATGAGAGCGAGTTAAACACTCGCATTCTTCAGCTTCTCTTTCATCTGTCCCAATACCTACATCCACTTCAGCCGCTCGACCATCACAAGGAATACAATCAGCTTTTCATGAACATCTGTTCAAGCGCCCTTGTCTACAGTCTGCTGTACACATGAGTCGCTCTCCAAAGGAACATGAGCTTGAGATTTGGGTGAAATGCTGCATTTCGCAGTAATGCATCATCAGTAAATTATTAATTAAAGAGATTCTGAAAGATAAAAACTGACAAGGTTAAGAAACAGTTTGATATGTGTCATCAAAGTATAGGATTATATAGATAGATAGATAGATAGATAGATAGATAGATAGATAGATAGATAGATAGATAGATAGATAGATAGATAGATAGATAGATAGATAGATAGATAGATAGATAGATAGATAGATAGATAGATAGATAGATAGATAGATAGATGCAAGTGAGACATCATTATAATTATTTTAAGAAAAAATGGGTTATAATATTTTATTATACAAATTCCAATTATTTATTTATAGTAGCTCATTAGCTAAGTGGTCCTATTTAAAATGGCCTGCCACACTCTGCAAAATCAATAGAAATTTTCAGATTCAGATACTTCAGGTATTTTGGCCGCTAGTATTTAATATTCATGCATTGATTAATGAATCATTGGTGCATTCAAATAGTATTAGACCCCTAATTACTGTTTCATGGGATATACAAAACCTGCAACAAGTATAATTGCTTGCTAATTATTTATATCATAATAGCATGGAGTGAGCCCCTTGATCATGCAGTTATTAGTTTAATGTAAAGGTAATAAAGAGGCCGGGTATTAAATTGAACTAAGTTATTAAACAGCCGGCCCTTGTGTATGCAACTGTCACTTAAAATTATTTGTGCTTTCTTAAACACTTCCCGTTACCCCACAAAAGCCCAAAAGTCCTCTCAGTTCCTGCCCGACCCAAATCAGCCCACAGTGGACAGCGTAAAGGCATCTTATTAGAGTGGATGGGATGATTTGGAAACATGTTAACGGTCGTGCAGTTGGGACTGACAGGAACATTAGTGTTTATGTCAGTGTTGTCGAGGGTGCAGAACGCTGGTGACGGTGTGTGTGTGAAGTTGAATGTTCAGCAGGGAACGAGAGAGTTTCAGAAGGCTTGAAAAGCTCATTAAAGGTGAGTAGTACTGAATCGATTCTACAGTGTTCTGTTAATGCAAACGCCACCGGGCCGGACAACAAGCTGCTACTGCCACAACATCCACACACACATTCAGCATTTAATGAGATTAATAAAAATAAATGCTGACATCTATATATATATTGATGTGTGTGCATATATATTAGAGCTATACCAACATTTGCAAAAAATATAATATTTACAAAATGCATTTAGTTATTTATAAAAAAAGTAATAATCAATAATAAATCAAAATATTATTAAATTAATATTTGAAAAAATTCTAATAGCATACTACAGGTTAAACTAAAATTATATTATAAATTCAGTGAAAATGACATTTGAATTATAAACACAATTTTACTCAAGCACAGACAGCCTGAAAACAACATCGAGAAAAATGACCTGCAACAATTATTCGTCAAATAAATTTCTGTATTCCTTTTCACATTTTTTATGCGCTAAGAATGAACACAACATTCATTCTGTAATACATATACATTAATTTAGCCCTCACCTTATTCTGTATGGTTTTAAAAGTATAAAGATTGTCCCTTACACTTTCTCATATAATAATGTATAATAACTTTTCGTAGCACCTCATCTGTATTTCTGCCGTTCCCCTAAAATCAAATCACTCTGAATAACTTTTACAGCAAATTGCAAAATCAGGGAGCTTCAATTAATGTCAGGAGCTGCGGCGAACCCTGAATAGCATTTTCATCTTTACAGTCACCTCTCGACCTCCGGCGGCATCCTTTCTGTAATCACCCTTTTCCTTTAACACAGCCTACCATCCTTCCCAAGCTGCTCTGCTTCTAATGAATTTCCTGTCATGTAGCCTCAAAAATGTCAACACTCAATCACACAGTAATTGAATCCTAAACCTGTCCAAATTTCTTTCTCTCTCTCTCTTTTTTTATCAGCCCCTGCCATTAGTACATTCTTTTGTTTGCAGCCTTGGAACTTTAAGCCATTCTTTATTGTTCATAGGTTTCGTAATGTATCTAACATCTGTGCGGGGAAGACGGGGGCCGTGAGTAAAGTGAAACCATGTAAAAGTTGTTGAACATCCAGCGCTCGTTTCTACGAGGGGGCCATTTTGGACTTATCATATAGCACGGACAACTCCCAGAGCGATTGGCCCGTACAGAAAGGTCTGAGAGAGGGCAAGGAAGAGCTGAGCTTTTATAGATTCACACACAACATGTTACAAAAACGAAACGTGGTCCAAGTGATCACATCATCTGGTAATGTGAGGAATCAAACCAGGAACGTATTCATGCTGAATAATGCCATTAAATTATGTTTCTCTCTCTTTTTATGTAATTGCAAGATAAAATAAATTAGCAAATTTATAAATCAATATTTATTATATCAATATTTATAATAATTTTTGGACAGACAGACAGACAGACAGACAGACAGACAGACAGATAGATAGATAGATAGATAGATAGATAGATAGATAGATAGATAGATAGATAGATAGATAGATAGATAGATAGATAGATAGATAGATAGATAGATAGATAGATAGATAGATAGATAGATACTGTAATTATAGAAAAAAATAGTTATTAAAATGTAATTAAATTATTTGTAAAAAAAAAAAGGTGATATATATTTACACATACTGTACACACACACACACACACACACACACACACACACACACACACACACACATACAGACACACACACACACACACACACACAAACTATATATATGTACACTCATTTTTACTCATTTCTAAATATCAAAACTAAAAATTCTTTCTTTTTTTTTTTTGCTGGGAACATAACTGGACACACTCCATTTTATCCAAAGCTGAATGAATTTCCACCTCAAACAAAGGGGAAAAAGTATTAGAAAATAATTTTCTAACAAGAACAAAGCTATAGAACATATAGCTTGATGTTCATTATCTCTGCAAAATACATTTTGATTTATGATTTTTTTTCTAATTGGCATGTTCCTGCCCTGTACTTTTCAAGGTGTGGTGGGTTTTCATCACCCGGGGGCTATTTCAGTGTATGGCTGTGCTCCCTCCCAGCATCCCGGGAGACGTCTGAAGAATGGACCTGTTTGTGGACAGGCTCATAAAGGCCCATCCGGACCTCCTTTTTTATTTGGAGCGTGTGCGGCTGTCTGTGAAACCAGGCCTGGTCCTCGGTGAGCACTTAGCACCTGTAATGAACAGTTGTGAGTCCTCACCCGGCAAGCATGACCCTGTAGCGGCTCTACTACAGCCCTGCGGCGGGACCCCCGTCTGTGGGTCACATGCTTTCTATTTTCCTTGGCCCCGGCTGTTCATATCAGCTCAAGCTTTCAAGGAGAATCAATCACAGAGGGTGCGCACAAGCTATTCAATATGAACTAATTTGATTTGCCGGTATAAGGCAATAAATAACTGCCATAAAACACCCTCACATTTGCTGGGACAAAAAGTACATAGTACATCCTTAATTGACTTCAGATTTTTTTTTTTTTCTTTTCTTCTTTTTTTCCACCAGAACATTCCTCAACATTTTATTTCTGAACGAAACACGACCAACTTTGAGTCAAAGAGGGAGGTGAGAGCGAAACATACTAATATATACCAATTTGACAATAGAGGAAAAGGAAGCTCGTTGATTTTTGGTTTTATTAAATGTGGCACCACAATCGTGTTTTTGCCAAGCTTTGTCAGGTGTTGACAATGGAGTGGACCAGGAGGGAGGAGATGTATGATGCTCTGTCAGGTCAGCATGTGTAATGCGATGTAATGCTGGCGTTAAGAGGACAAGGACCTGGACAGTCTCTTTCTTTCTGAGACATATTAAAGCACATAAGTTGGCTTGATGTAATGAAGGAAATGGATCAGCCCACAGTTTGAGGGTCAATGGATTACTAAAGAGCTGTGCTGAGAGAAACTAAGGAACTTCTGATGTTAAACAGGGGTGCTTACATGTCATTCTCATTATGTTTAAGATGCAATATGAAATCAAAATTGGACTCCAAGTGTAACCTTTATATGCTAGAGGTTGACTAAATAAACTTTTAGCACACGTACATGTTTGAAATGTAATCTTTATCCTTGACTTTTAAAATTGACTTATATGCTTTGGAAAGAAGTCTCTTATGCTCACCACACTGTAAAAAAAAATCCACCTTAAAATTAAAAGGTTCCTTTGCTGCCTTAAAATTTTAAGTATAATCAACTTGGCTGTACAAGTCATTTCAACTTAAATTATATTAAACTGACTTAAAACTCAAGTTAAATCTTGCATAACTTCTAAAAAAAAATTATTTCTTAAATTATTTTGATGAGCTAAAGTAATGTAAAAACAAAGGTTGACATGAATTATTGATCATATTTTTTTTTTACAGTCCATTTATTTGATAAAAAAAAACAGTAAAAAAAAAAAAAAACTGTATGTAATTGTAAATGTAATTTATTCCTGATGGTAAAGCTGAATTTTCAGCATCATTACTCCAATCTTCAGTGTCACAGCTTTTACTAGACTGGAAAAGTGTGACAACTAGCCCCGGCCTTCACTCTATAAAATTCTATTGCAATAAATATATTTTATGTTTAAGCATGTGTCTTCAGCACCCAGTGCAATAACATCAGATAAAGAAGAAAAACAACTTCAGAGATGTATCTTTAAGTATCCTCAAGACACTGATGCGCTGGAAAAATGTATCAAACCTGAGTGTTTCTAAATCCTTTAAGATCCCTGCCGTGTTGTACCTCAGTGTGTGATCCTGATGAGAAATCCACTGTGTGGTTTTGGCTCGTTCGGGGAACAGGGACACGACCGCGTCTCAGGCAGTCCTGATGAAACACTGAAGAGATTACTCCAACTAACACGGGGAGCATCGCTCATAGCGCAGACACTGATGATCATTAAATGGAGATCAAACACTGCCTCTATCCTCCCTGCCTGCTTGTCTTCTTCTTCTTCTTGTTGGTCAAAGGGGACAGGTAATGCATGTGGCCACGCTTCATTTAGGGCTAAAGCATTTTACAGGTCCGTCCCGGACCCCATGGGTCCTCAGCGTACATTTGTGTACATGAATATAGATTGGTTAGCCCATAAAGCCATATTTTACTCAAACAGGAAATGGAATCTGAAATCATAACCATCACAGTCACATTATTCTTGTCGTCTGAACCAAATTGCAGCTTTTGACAGGACGAATGAATCAATGATTCATTGGTGAGTCAAATCCAAGTCAAAGTTGAGCACATTTGCTTGTGTATTTTTTTCTGTACACACAAAAGAAACATTCTTCAAGCACAAGGCGTGGTTGTGGGACGCTTTCCGCTGCCTGCGAGCTCATCTAAGCAGGGTATTGTTTTTGACACATCACAAACATCTTGGTGACATTATCCTACTTGTGTTTTCAATTACTGGCAATCGGTGAAACTCCGTCCAGGCCTCGTTCCATGGAGGTCAATGACAGAGCTACAGCACAGGATGACTGTGAGCCGCTCACATCTGAACGCTGATGTGGTTTGTGAGGTTTTCTTCTTCCGTGGGGAGAACAGATTTGGAGTATCATTCTTTTGAACTGGTCGGTGAATAAATGCAGAGAGGAGTTATGTGTCTCTTTTTGTCAAAGAAAAAAAAAAGTCTGCGTTTAAATTCCTACAGAGTAAATACATACTGTACAGTAGGTACAGCATGCAGGTGTTTACTATAAATACATTTAGTGTCATGCAAGATTCAGTTCCTTAAAGCCTTATACTGTATACCAGTGGGAAAATCCTTATTTCTTTAAGCCAATGTGTCAGTTAAAGAGTTATAGTGAAAACGTCTCGGTTACGTATGTAACCCTCGTTCCCTGAGTAGGGAACGGAGACGTTACGTCGGATGACGACGAATGGGGTTTCGCTTAGAAAGCCTATCAGCTTCGAGTATTACAAAACGAGCCTATGGCAAAGAAATGCCATGGGTCTGCGGAATTTGCATGACGTAACTCCGCCCCACCTCGTGGTTATAAAAGGAGGAAGTCCGCAACAGCAGTTTATGTTTCTTCGCTGAGGAGCCAAGACTGAGCTCAGGCGATCCCCGCGGTACAGCGGAAAGTGGCAGGCAGACGTAACGTCTCCGTTCCCTACTCAGGGAACGAGGGTTACATACGTAACCGAGACGTTCCCTTTCGTTGTCACTCCGAGTTACGTCGGATGACGACGAATGGGGTTACCAGTCTAATCACGCCACCTTCTCAGCTGTCTTCCAGTGCCCTGCGTAAATCGAGATCCCTGTCATAGACTGGACGAAGGACTCCATTTAACACAGGAATACCAAGGTACACTGGGAAGCATATCCCAAGCTAGGGGAAGTATGCAATTAATGCCAACCCAGAGGGGGGGGGACTTAGAGAATACACATATGACCCGAAGGAAACATATGGAGAACACTGGGGTGTCCAGCCGCAGGTGGAATATTTCAACCCCAGGGGTGGCAAGGTGGCTTGCCAAGGGAAAGACACATGCTCAGAGAGGCTTACAGTGGAAATACACATGTGGGGGTCGCTCAGGGGAGGGACCATGCACACGGGAGGCACCTAGCCGACGCGCAGGCAATAGACACTGGCGCCGACGTCAGGAGTGCTGGAGGAACTCAGGGCTTTCGGGGAAGCTCACCTGAAGAGAATATCGCACGTATCCAGTCCGTGGAGTGGAATGGCGAGCAAGCGAAGACACCTGAGCGGGTCCGGTACTAGCTAGTTGAAGCGAGTACATGAGAGGACACTGGCTCCACTCGGAGATTATAGAATCTGGCGAATGTGTTAGGTGTCGCCCAGCCTGCAGCTCTGCAGATGTCTGTTAGCGAGGCGCCATGCGCTAGAGCCCAAGAGGATGCCACACTCCGGGTGGAGTGGGCCGTCACACCAAGGGGGCACGGTCGACCTTGCTGCTGGTAAGCCAAGGCAATGGCGTCCACTATCCAGTGAGACAACCTTTGCTTGGAGAGAGCCTTTCCCTTCAGCTTCCCACCATAACAGACAAAGAGCTGGTCTGGGGTCCTGAAACACCGCGTCCTGTCTACATAGGCGCGAAGAGCGCGTACTGGACAGAGCAGTGCCAAGGCTGGGTCTGCCTCCTCCGGGGGCAGCGCTTGCAGGTTCACCACCTGGTCCCGAAAGGGAGTGGTAGAAACCTTGGGCACATATCCGGGCCGGGGTCTCAGGATCACGTGAGAGAAAGCCGGTCCGAATTCCAGGCACGCTTCGTCGACGGAGAATGCGTGCAGGTCCCCTACCCTCTTGATGGAGGCCAGTGCAACCAGGAGCGCTGTCTTCATTGACAGGAACTTAAGCTCGACTGACTGCAGGGGCTCAAAGGGAGCACTCTTCAGGGCAGTTAGAACCACTGAGAGGTCCCAAGAGGGAACGAGAGGAGGGCGAGGAGGATTTAGTCTCCTCGCTCCTCTCAGGAACCTGATGACCAGGTCGTGCTTCCCTACCGACTTACCTTCGACTAGGTCATGGTGTGCGGCAATGGCGGCAACATAGACCTTAAGGGTGGAGGGAGACAGCCTTCGCTCCAACCCCTGCTGAAGGAAGGAAAGCACAATGCTGATCGAGCATCTCCGGGGGTCTTCTCGGTGAGAAGAGCACCAGACGACGAAGAGGTTCCACTTCAACGCGTAGACGTGTCTTGTGGACGACGCTCTAGCGGAAGTGATGGTAGCCGCCACCGCTGGTGGAAGGGTACTCAAACCTACCTCGAGCCGTCCAGGAGCCACACGTGGAGGCTCCAGAGATCGGGGCGAGGGTGCCACAGGGTGCCCCGTCCATGAGAAAGAAGGTCCTTCCTCAGAGGAATGGGCCAGGGAGGTGCTGTCGCGAGGAGTGCAAGTTCGGGGAACCAGGTCCGGCCGGGCCAATACGGCGCGACCAAAATGACCTGCTCCTCGTCCTCCCTGACCTTGCGCAAGGTCTGCGCAAGAAGACTCACTGGGGGAAACGCATATTTGCGGCCCGGCGGCCAGCTGTGCGCCAGTGCATCCGTGCCGAGCGTGCCCTCGGTCAGGGAAAAATACAGGGCGCAATGGGTCGAGTCGTGAGAGGCAAACAGATCTATCTGTGCGTCCCCGAACTGGTCCCAAATCAGCTGAACCGACTGGGGATGGAGTCGCCATTCTCCAGGGAGGGGCTGAAGCCGTGAGAGCTCGTCGGCTGCACAGTTCAGGGCTCCGGGAATGAAAATGGCTCGAAGCGACCTCAGATGCTTCTGACTCCATAGAAGGAGGTGGCGGGCGAGTTGTGACATACGGCGGGAGCGTAGACCACCTTGATGGTTGATGTACGCTACAGTAGCGGTATTGTCTGAGCGGACTAGTACGTGTTGACCCCTGAGCAACGCCCGGAAGCGGTGCTGGGCAAGGCGTACTGCCAACAACTCGAGGCAATTGACATGCCATAGCCGCTGGGGTCCTGTCCAGGAGCCCGCAGCAGCATGTCCATTGCACATGGCGCCCCAGCCCGTGGTGGAGGCATCCGTGGAGACCACAACATGCCGGGAAGCTCGTTCCAGGGGGACACCCGCCCTGAGAAAACTGAGGTTCGACCACGGGGTGAGGAACTGACGGCAGGTCGGAGTAACTGGTACCCGGAGCGTGCCTTGATGCCATGCCCACCTCGGGACTCGGTCGCGAAGCCAAAGCTGAAGCGGTCTCATATGAAGCAATCCGAGCGGCGTGACCGCGGCTGCAGATGCCATATGCCCCAGGAGCCTCTGAAAATGTTTCAGTGGAACCGCATTCTTGCTCCTGAGATGTCTCAGGCAAGTCAGCAGTGACTGCGCGCGCTCGCTCGTAAGCTGCGCGGACATGGCGACCGAGTCGATGTCCATACCGAGAAAAGAGATCCTCTGCACGGGGCAAAGTTTGCTCTTCTCCCAGTTGACCTGAAGGCCCAGACGAGCTAGGTGCCGGAGCACTAGGTCCCTGTGTTCGCAGACCTGATCTCGAGAGTGAGCTAGGATCAGCCAGTCGTCGATATAACTCAGGATGCGAACCCCGTGTTCCCGAAGGGGAACAAGGGCAGCCTCGACGACCTTCGTGAAGGTGCGAGGAGAGAGGGCTAGCCCGAAAGGGAGAACCGCGTACTGGTATGCCTGCCCCTCGAAAGCAAACCGTAGGAACGGTCTGTGTCGAGGAAGAATGGAGACATGAAAGTAGGCGTCCTTCAGGTCGATCGCTGCAAACCAATCCTGGGGCCGCACGCATTCGAGAACGCGTTTGGCTGAGAGCATCTTGAACGGCAGCCTGTGAAGGGAGCGGTTCAGCACGCGCAAGTCCAGGATTGGCCGTAACCCACCGGTTTTCTTGGGGACAATGAAGTAGGGGCTGTAGAACCCGGACCTCATCTCGGCTGGAGGGACAGTCTCGATTGCACCCTTCGCCAGCAGGGTGGCAATCTCTGCTCTCATGATAGGGGCATTGCCACCGACCAAAGTGGAGCGGACTCCCCTGAAGCGGGGAGGAGACCGTGCGAACTGAATCGCATAGCCGAGCCTGATGGTGCGCGCGATCCAGCGGGACAGACGGGGAAGCTCTAACCAGGCTCCCAGGAACTGAACCAGCAGGATCAAGCGGACGACAGGCGTCCCCCCGGAGGGGCAGCGAAGCGGAGTAACTGGCCCAGACGTGGACGGCATAGCGGCCCGGTGTGGGGGCACAGTTAGCAACCGCGCCCTGACAGAGGGGGCCAGGGGAGGACCAGGCTGGTCGTCCCGCGGGGGCCTGCTCTGCCAGGGGTCTGGCGACAGAGGGGGACAGGGGCGACGCGGTCCATGGACGGCACGCCTTGTCAACCGCCTCTGGGACAGAGGGGGGCGAGGAGAGCACGGCTTGTGGGCGGCGCTCTGTGTCGCCCGAGAACTCTGTGAGCTCAGGGAAGAGAGGGTCGTTTCTGTCTTTAACCACTTTAGGGTGCTGCCCACCCGTGGGTGAGCAGCGGGGAGCGGAGAACAAAAGATTCTCCCCCGGCCCTCCACCGGGGGAAGGAGTGGTCCTGCTACCATCTCCTGAAAAACGACCATCTTCCCTGAGCAGCCCGTCTCAGGAGCGCCGCTTGGCCCGGCGTTTAGCGGGGGGCGGGGCGGGAGAGGGCTGTGGCGCCTTCTTACGGCTTCCTCCGCGACCGGCCCGGGGTGGAGGCTGCTGCGTGGGCCGGGCGGGAGGGGCGGGAGCCGCAGGAGGGCGCCCTCGGCGGGAAACAGGACGAGGTGTCAGCCCGGTCGGCTGGGTGGAGGCAGCAGCTGGCCGGCGGGGCAGAATGTGTTTTATGGCCTCGGTCTGTTTCTGGGCGGTTGAAAACTGTTGGGCAAAGTCTTCAACCGCACCGCCGAAGAGGCCGGCCTGGGACAAGGGGGCGTTAAGCAGACGGGTCCGCTCCGCGTCCCGCATGTCAGCCAGGTTCAGCCAGAGATGTCTCTCCTGGACCACGGCTGTGGACATCACCAGACCCAGGGAGCGCGCGGTAACCTTCGTCGCCCGGAGAGCAAGGTCGGTCGTGGCGCGCAGCTCATTGAAGAGCCCTGGGTCTGTCCTACCCTCGTGCATGTCTCTGAGCATCTGGGCCTGGTAGACCTGCAGAGTGGCCATAGCATGCAGTGACGCAGCCGCCTGTCCCGCCGCTCTGTAAGACTTCGCCACCAAGGTCGACGAAAATCTACAGGCTTTGGATGGGTGCTTAGGCTCGCCACGAGAAGAAGCACTCTGAGGACATAGTTGCATGGCAACAGAGCGTTCAACCGGGGGGAGCCCAGTGTACCCACGGGCGGCTGCATCATCGAGGGGAGGAAAGGCGGATGAGACCAACGAGCGGTCACGGGAAGACAACGGGGTCTTCCAGGACTTCGAGATCTCATCATGCACATCCGGGAAGAAAGGTATTGGGGTTTGCCGAGGACGAGGGTCGGCGGCCTTACCCAAAAACCAATCGTCCAGCCGCGAGCGCTCAGGACAGGGTGGAGGCCTCCACTCAAGCCCGATGCTCGCGGCTGCCCGGGAAAGCATGGCCGTCATCTCCGGATCAGACTCGAGCACAGCCGTATGCACACCGGAAGGTGGCAGCTGTGACGAGCCCTCACTTCCAGAAGAATCAAACCCACCTAGTGATGCAGCAACAGACATGGCATCATCCTCTGTAGCTTCAACCGAAACACGCGGGCCACCAGAGGGTAGACCCGCGGGAATCGGCAGTTCACTAGCGGGCACCGTCATTGAAGAGGGGGGCTGGGGTCGCGGACACATAGTCGGCGCCTTGTTCCAGACCGTCACCCTCAGGTCACCCTGGCCACCAGCCGCAGGGCGGGGGGTGGATGAGGGGACTCTCACTCTTGCGAGTTCACCGAGTCTCGACCGTAATGACGCGATGGTCATGTTCCCACAGAGAAAACATGAGTCATCCACGAGCGCTGCTCTAGCATGATCAATGCCCAAACATACTATGCAACGCTCGTGCCCATCAGAGTCCGATACCAATCTGCCGCAACCAGAAGTACACGGGCGAGGCATCTTTAAAAAGACGTGCCGCGTGTAAGCTCTTTTAGTGAGAAAACTCAAGTGTTGAAGCGCCCGGGGAGAAACGCGCCGACTGGCAAATCACTGCAGCAGATCAGCAGGAAGCACGCTCTCGCCGTAGGTCGCCGTCACACCAACACTCGAGGCACTCGTTCGTGAAGCTGACAATTCAGAGATGGCTTGTGGAGAGAAGAATAAACTTGGCTCCATAAGCGAAAACATAAACTGCTGTTGCGGACTTCCTCCTTTTATACCCACGAGGTGGGGCGGAGTTACATCATGCAAATTCCGCAGACCCATGGCATTTCTTTGCCATAGGCTCGTTTTGTAATACTCGAAGCTGATAGGCTTTCTAAGCGAAACCCCATTCGTCGTCATCCAACGTAACTCGGAGTGACAACGAAAGGGAACAAATTGTTATTGATCATAATTAATTATAATTATGAATATTTATAATACAACTTATTTTGTATGTGTTGTGTGCACTATTACTAAAATGTAGCAATAGTGCTAGCTGGGTGTAACAATGTTCGTCTTTATGGAGGAAGAAGGAGACAGGGTCGGCGAGATTGGGACTCGTACGTTGTTTATTTCAACCAAAAATAATAAATGTTGTGCACACAGCACGTTCACCGTAGTTTTACTACAGCAACACAATAATTAAAATGACAACTCATTCCACGCTGGTTCAGCTTCCAGGACTTCCACAGCTTTGCATAAACTCTTTCCACGCTGCTTTCAGCTGTCCCAGTTTTCTCTTTGCTCACGCACGAGTCACCAGTCCTCCTCTCTCTCTTCATTCTCTCAGTCTGTGGGTTTTTATGCGTCTCCCCACGCCAATCACTGCAATCAGACACAGGTGTTTATCATTTGCACTTGACCCACTTACTCACCGCCGCGCCCTCTGACTCGTCTCTCACTACAGACGGCGCTAAAACCACGCCCCCCTCATCACATACCCCCACCGCCCGACTCAGGCCGGGGAACCGTCCGGCCTGCAGCCCCCCCCCCCCCTCCTGGAGAGAAAGTCGGCCACAGCCATCTGCGTCCCCGGCCTGTGGACCACCTGAAATTTAAACGGTTGTAAAGCCAGATACCAACGGGTGATCCGCGCGTTGGTATCTTTCATGCGGTGGAGCCATTGAAGGGGAGCGTGGTCCGAACACAGGGTAAACTCTCGGCCCAGGAGGTAGTATCGGAGGGTGAGGACAGCCCAACGGATGGCCAAACACTCCTTTTCTATGGTGCTGTACATCGTCTCTCTCTTGGAAAGCTTCCGACTGATGTACAGCACCGGCCGTTCCTCCCCCTCCACCTCCTGGGACAGGACCGCACCCAAACCCCTGTCCGAGGCATCCGTCTGTAGGACAAAAGGGAGAGAAAAGTCAGGAGCATGCAAAAGCGGTCCGCCGCACAGAGCAGCCTTTATGTTGGTAAAAGCCTGCTGGCACTGCTCCGTCCACTGAACCGTATCTGGAGCGCCCTTTTTAGTTAGATCAGTCAGCGGGCTAGCGAGGTCCGAATAATTGGGAACAAACCGTCTATAGTATCCCGCTAGCCCCAGGAACTGTCTAACCTCCTTTTTGGTCTTAGGACTCGGACAGGTCGCAACCGCAGCAGTCTTATCAATTTGGGGACGCACCTGTCCATGTCCTAAGTGGAAGCCCAGATACCTTACTTCAACCCGCCCAATTGCACACTTCTTCGGGTTGGCCGTGAGCCCAGCTCTTCTCAGCGTTTTCAGAACAGCACGCAAATACTGCATATGTCGCTGCCAATCATTACTATAAATAATGATGTCATCTAGATAAGCAGCGGCATATGCAGCATGCGGCCGGAGAATTCGGTCCATTAAACGCTGAAAAGTCGCCGGTGCCCCAAACAACCCGAACGGAAGTGTGACAAATTGGTGCAATCCGAACGGCGTGGTAAAAGCTGTTTTTTCTTTAGACATTGGAGATAAGGGGATCTGCCAATAACCTTTTGTTAAGTCCAGTGTCGAATAAAAGCGAGCAGAACCAAGCCGATCAAGCAACTCGTCAATCCTGGGCATTGGATACGCATCAAACTTAGACACCGCGTTCACCTTCCTATAATCCACACAGAACCGAATCGAGCCGTCAGGTTTTGGTACCAAAACGATCGGGCTCGCCCAGTCACTGTTGGACTCTTCTATGACCCCCATGTCCAGCATTGTCTCTAATTCGGCCTGAACGGTTTTCTTTTTATGTTCAGGTAAACGATACGGGCGGCAACGTACCACGACCCCCGGATCTGTCTCAACGTGGTGCTGAATGAGGTTTGTTCGACCAGGCAGGGGCGAGAACACATCGGCAAATTCTGCCTGTAGGGATGTGATGTCAGCGAGCTGCGAGGGCGAGAGGTGATCACCAGAGGGAGCCAGAGCGAATGACTGGGATTTAACATACGCTTCTGGCCCGAGATCCTCCTCTCCAGTCACCACCGTCGCCAGCATCACTGCTTCAGCCTCAACCCATTTTTTTAGCAGGTTGAGGTGGTAAATCTGACGTCCCCCACCCCGATCCGATCGAATTACCTCATAGTTGAGATCACCAACTCTCCGTGTGACCTCAAACGGCCCTTGCCACTTTGCGAGTAATTTCGAGCTGGACGTGGGAAGTAATACAAGTACCTTATCTCCCGGTGAGAATTGACGCAGTTTAGCCCCCCTATTGTATTGCTGTCTCTGTCTGTCCTGGGCCTGTAACAAATTCTCCAAAGAGAGCCGCCCCAATGTGTGGAGTTTTGTTCTCAGGTCCAGGACATACTGAATTTCGTTCTTACTAGCGGACGGTCCGTCCTCCCAAACCTCCCTCAGTACATCCAACACCCCACGGGGCTGGCGACCGAAAAGAAGCTCAAAGGGGGAAAACCCCGTGGAGGCTTGGGGGACCTCGCGTACAGCAAACAGAAGGGGTTCCAACCATTTATCCCAATTTTTGGCGTCTTCGTGAACGAACTTACGAATCATGGTTTTCTAATGTGCGATTAAACCGTTCGACCAGGCCGTCCGTTTGTGGGTGATAGACGCTGGTACGAATCGATTTAATGCCCAACAATTCGTAAAGCTCGCGTACCGTTCGTGACATAAACGCCGTGCCTTGATCGGTGAGGATCTCCTTAGGGATCCCCACCCGGGAGATTAAAGAAAACAGCGCGCTCGCCACACTCTTAGCGGAGATATTGCGAAGCGGGACTGCTTCTGGGTATCGTGTTGCGTAATCTACGAAGACTAACGCAAAACGATGCCCTCGTGCTGACCGTTCTAATGGCCCGATGAGGTCCATACCAATTCGTTCGAAGGGGACCTGCATCAGTGGAAGGGGGCACAAGGGTGCTTTTGGGTTGGCCGGTGGATTAACCAACTGACATTCACGACAAGACGCGCACCACCTGCGCACGTTCTCGTGAATGCCCGGCCAAAAGAATCGGGCCATGAGACGGTTTAGTGTCGCCGTTTGCCCCAAATGACCGGCCATCGGATTACAGTGAGCCGCTTGGAAAAGCATTTCCCGACGGCTCTTTGGTACTAACAACTGGGTTGTATCCTCCTTTGTGTGGGCGTCTTGGGTCACCCGATACAACCTATCTTTGATCACACAAAAATAGGGGTAAGAGAGCGGTTGGTCCGGGTGGAGAAGCTGACCGTCGATGGAACGGACCTGGTCAAACGCGCGTTTTAGCGTCTCATCCTGGGACTGCTCTAGGGGAAAATCATCGCGCTCAGAGAGGATATTTCCCTCCAAAGTGCTCTCTTCCCCTACAGCAGTACCCAGAGGCCCCGGTACAGCATCCCCCACCTGAATCACCGCTGTCTTCCCCTGGTGCTTCTTTTCCCAAGAGACATCCGCACATAAAACCCCCAATAACTTCTTGAAACCAGGCCAATCGGTACCCAAGATTAGCGGATGTCGGAGGTGCGGGTTAACTGCCACCTCCACACTATGTTTTTGTCCCCTAAATAGAATTTCTACCGACCTTAAAGGATAACTCACCACCACACCGTGCACACACCGCACCTTAACCACGCGGCTGTTATCCAATGTCCCAGATCGAATCAGGCTTTGATGAATCGAGGTTTGGTTGCATCCTGAATCCACCAAAGCCTGATAAGTACCCCCCTTTATACTCACTGGTATTTGGTACGGGCCGGCTTGATCGGGGGCGGCCTTTGGCGCGTCGGGGACCCGAACCAGTGTCCCCACCTCCATCACCGGGCACCTGTCGATGAAGTGGCCCGGGTCCCCACAGCGCCAACAGGCCGGCCCAGGTTTTACCACTGTTCCAGCGGCAGGAAGTGGGCCAAGGGATTGACGTGGGGAGAGAGGCGCCAGCTGCGCCAGGGTGGAAAGTTCCCCAGCCGGTGTCCCCCTCGTCGCCGTCCTCGCGGCCGCCCCATTGTCACCGGACCACCCGGACCTCCACCTCGGCGCTGGTCTGGGTGCAAAGCCTCCTCGCGACCTAGGAAGGGGAACAGGCTTTGTAGAAAGGGAGGGGGTAGAGGCCGGGGAAGAGAGAGAGAGAGAGGGGGAGAGAGAGACAGATGGAAGGGTTTCGCCGACCCCAGAGCACGCCACCATGTGATCCTCCGCCAGTTGGATGGCCTGGTCCAGCGACGTCGGGCGGTGGCACTGGACCCACTGTGCAGTTTTCTTGGGGAGCTTCACGATAAACTGTTCCAGTACCACCTGGTCGATAATCTGCTCGACGTCGCTTCCCCCGGCCATCAGCCATTTGCGGCAGGAGTCCCGGAGCTGTTGCGCCATCACGAAGGGCCGGCCGGACTCGTCGAGTGTCAGAGACCTGAAGCGCTGGCGATGCTGTTCCGTGGTCCGTTCACCGTAGTTTTACTACAGCAACACAATAATTCAAATGACAACTCATTCCACGCTGGTTCAGCTTCCAGGACTTCCACAGCTTTGCATAAACTCTTTCCACGCTGCTTTCAGCTGTCCCAGTTTTCTCTTTGCTCACGCACGAGTCACCAGTCCTCCTCTTTCTCTTCATTCTCTCAGTCTGTGGGTTTTTATGCGTCTCCCCACGCCAATCACTGCAATCAGACACAGGTGTTTATCATTTGCACTTGACCCACTTACTCACCGCCGCGCCCTCTGACTCGTCTCTCACTACAGACGGCGCTAAAACCACGCCCCCCTCATCACACTGGGTAAAAAACATTTCAGCTGGTTTATGTGACACATTTCTTAATATTAAGCCTAGAATGTGTTTTAATATCACTACTAGTAAGGATAGCATGATCACTTTATAACATCTGTCTTTAAATGTAAGAAATACAATTTACCTAAAGAATACTTGCAATACTTCCATTTTAGCACAATCAAATACTTCAGTATATCTTTAGTTGGACCTCAGCACTATTTCCGGATAACTAAAGTAGGCTACATTTAGTACAAAATTAGTTGTTCCAATTTAGCAGGCCAAGTATATAACAAGTATATTAATTTAGAATACCAAAAGTACAACTGTAAAGTATTCATATACATAAATATGTAAAAGCAGCATAACAAAAATGTATTTGAAATACATTTTGGCATATTTATTTTTCACTATAGTGAGACTTGTGTCTGAAAATGACATTTCCCATAATTCTCTGTAGAAGCCATAGAATGGTTAAAAACAGAACAAAATACCTAATGTGCATTAGCACTAAAAGCTTATTTACTTGTCTTTCACTCCAGCCAAATTCTTCTTTACCAAGTAACAAGTGATGTTTTTATTTCTAGATATTAACAAAAATACTGCTGCTTATGTGTAATAACTTGTTGATAATGTAGTAGCAAAAATCTGTGTGTGTGTGTGTGGGGGGGGGGTTAACATTTCATTTGACCACCTATAAGGTCAGTAATATGTATAATATAATTTAAAAGAGATAAGATTTTCAAGACAACATGCATCATAAAGCAATTTTCTGTGATTTTCAAGCTTAAAAGTTATTTCAGCCAATGAAATCATGGCTTTAGAGGGAACTGAATCTTGCACAACACCTGCGATACTATATATACTATGTGTTTTTTAACTTAAGAGTTAACAACAGTTGCAAACATAATATAAACAACAAAATGTACTTTCTTCCTTTCAACTGGAAACTGCATACACAAGGTACGATTATGGAGTTTTGCAAAAACGTAGATAGAGGCCTGTTTTTCCAATAAGCCTATGTTGGGACAGAGGAAAAAGTCTGAGTACTGCAGAAAGATCTCTTGACAATAATACTTTTAGATCAGTGTCTCCTCTTGTCATTTACTGCCCTAATCCGCCATATTCCATTGAACCGACCGCCATGCTGAATGCAAAAAAAAAGGCCCTCCCAGTGGAAAGATGTATTTTAGGTCAGCTACATACATCGCCATCTGTTCTCCTCCATGACTCGAAATAGGAGTGATAGAAGGAGATGGGGGAAAAGCAAATGGTGGAGAGGAGAAAGGTATAAGATGGAGAGAGGAGGCGCTGTGTATTGGGAGCGCAGGGCAGGTGGTGATGAGAGAGAAGCGAGCGAGAGAGGCCGGCGTGGAGTTGTAACTCGGTCGGGGAATTCTCTGTCGTGACTCGGAGGAAGGCATTTATCATCCTCCAGACCCTCTGCCTGCCTTTTGAGTGAAACCTAATTGACACAGAGGACGCAGAAAATCCCACAACATACTCCTGAGCATGTTGCCGGAACGGTTCAGGGATTGAGGCGGGGGACGTGCGCCGTGTAAAATCGCAGTAAAACGGAGCCTTTATGCAGTTAGCGATACAAAACACCTCTAGTCAAGGCCCGGATTTGGTTAAAGCAGATGCAAAGTAAAAGCGCATGAGAACAAGACAAAAGTCTCTTTGGAGATGCCAAGCAGATCGAATGTAGACGTACTGTAAGTGGATGTTGCGGTCAGGGGAGGGATAAAAAAAAAGAGCTTATACGTAGCAATCTACACAAACAATCGCATTCACGTTCTTTGCATTGGATGCAATTGATATACTTATCCTCTTAAATTTCATTTCAGCATTTTTGTGGCAAACAAGCAATTTTTGTTTAAAAAAAGACAAATTTCAGAAATGTGATTAAAGGCATGTTCACACAGTACATGCATGCACTTTCAAAGTTAAAACTCTAAATTACATTTTATATAACTTAATGGTAACACTTTACAATAAGGTTTCATTAACATTAGTTAACTACTTTAGTTAACATGAACTGAAAATGAAAAATACTTTTACAGCATGTATTAATCTTAGTTCATGTTAATCTCAACACTTGCTATTATGGAAATCAAGTGTTATTTGTTATTAGTTAATGCACTGTGAACTAACATGAACAAACAATGAACAGCTGGATTGATTTTGTTAACATTAACATTAGCTAATATTAACAAAGGCTAATAAATAAACTGTTCATGTTTGTTAATACATTAACTAATGTTAGCAAATGAGACCTTATTCTAAAGTGTTACCAACTTAATTATATAAAAATAATTTATCCTTTTAAAATGTTGTTAAAAAGCATAAGGAATAAAGATAAAAAAACAGTGTTGTTTTAAGACAATTAGTAGGCTGCATCATAAAGGTGCATTCACGTTATCAACATTTCTATGAAATTTCACAACAATTTTTTTTTTTTATTCTCTATAGTCAATAGTGATGTATGAAAAAAACACAGAAGTCACTTTCAAACCAAGCAGCTTTCAGTTGGTTAACACGCCGAATGTGCGCAAGACCTGAGTGGGGAACTTTTTTGCCTGCAAAACTCCAGATCATGCAGATTCCTATTTAAATGATTGTATATCGCCCCAGAAATTTTGCCAAACAACGGACCGCACTTTGTCACATCCCATCATGCTTTTAGGTTGCACACTTTCTAACCAGCATGCATCTGGCAGTGATCGGCAATCGTGAAGTTTACCAATCTCAAACAAGCCCATTGTCAGGTCCACCTCATGTGCAATGACTGCCATTAACACAGCAGGACAAAATCCACTCCAAGATCCCTGTTCTCAACATCAGCAACATTCCTAGGGTCACACGGAGCAGGAAAACCAGAGACTGAGAAGTTTACGGATGATTTCAATGAGGAGACAAACAAAAGGACATAGTGAGAAAGCGAGAGAGAGAGAGAGAGAGGGAAAAAGATCATTAGAGCTTCTGGAAACAGTTCAAGTCATTCTCATGTACGAGGGGCGTCCAGAGGGACTGTTGTGTGGGCCTTGGCAACAGCGGTTCCCCCGCATCTGCAGGTGGGTTTTACTTCACTCTCTATCAGTCTCCGTGGGTAAAGCACTCAAAAACCATATTGTTTTCTCATCTTTTCGAGGGTGTGTTGCGGAAAAAGTTTCAAATTCGAAGGCCGCTTCATTCATGATTTATGTCACGTTTGATGCTAGTTTAATATCAAATAAAAATACGTCTTGCTCTAGTACAGTGCAAAACCATCTCCAGCCGAAAAGGAAATGTGGAGCAGGGGTCGGTAAGGGTCACAGGCCCGGGGAATTGAGGGCCTGCGGCCTAGTTGACAGGGGAAAATATTTTGTAATCTCCAGGGTGCAGCTCGTTCAAATTCAGCACTGGTTTTGCTTTACTCCCAGGACAAGAATTTGGCTTCGATTTCAATAGCTTTTCCAGATGTTCATTTTGCAACTTTTTTTTTTTTACCCTTTCCCTCTTTTTTTCCAACGCAGTCCATTTTGAATTTTTGAATACCACAATTAACATTCATAAATCACATCAGGGACACTTCCCCTTCAATCACATGGGAATATTATGGGAAGGTACGATAACTCACAGCAATGCGAAGGCTCATGAAAAATCTTTTTGACAAAGTGCCTTGATTTGGCCAAACAATACAGTACAGATAAGAATTATTATTGATTGGCTTACTTGGAAAGACAAACCCATTTAAATCATCCAAAAACACCCCGTCTGAATTCAAAACAAATATAAACCACAGAAACACCTCGACGTCAACGTGAAAAAGTTGCTTTCTGATTAAAACTCATAGGGTAGGAAATTAAACAGTACATTGACATATATCTGACGCACTTTGTTTCAATATTTGTCTCAACACAAGTGCTGTCACGCATGGATTGAGGCAGAGGAACAAGCGGGGAACATGAGACCTGAGGGACCGCGGCGCACGACCCTGAGATGACCCTGACATAACCGTGGTGAGTGAGAGACAAAACGCAGAGTCTCAGAACACACTTACAGGTCAGCCGCTAACACAGCGCAAACAATCATTCAACTCCACGGCTTTCTCTGCGAGTTCTCTCTCTCTCTCTCTCTCTCTCTCTCTCTCTCTCTCTCTCTCTCTCTCTCTCTCTCTCTCTCTCTCTCTCTCTCTCTCTCTCTCTCTCTCTCTCTCTCTCTCTCTCTCCCTCCCTCCCTCCCTGTGTTTTCCTCCATTTCTTTTTTGCTGCTGTCTTCTGGGGCTCCATGTTGTCAACACCAGCAGTTTCTACTAGGTAATTGATGGGTGTAGAAAAATACGTTCTAATTTCACCCCATCAGCTCCTCCATGTTTCTGTTGACAATAACTCATAAGCGTGCTACATTCATATTCACAGCAATTAAACATCCATCTTGTCCTTTCTTTATTGTTTTTTATTCCACTTGTTTAAAAAAAGGCAAAAATATAAAAGCTGTTCAAGAAATCTGTTTATAACATTAAAATGATTATTATAAATTAATGTTGGATTTTTTTATACAGATTTATTTTGTAATATCTCATTAGCTATTTATTTGAAACTACGCATGAATATTTAGTAACACTTTGTATATGCAACTTTTAAATGTCAGAACTTTATCAGTATATGCACGGATCAGCACAAATGTTGCAGAACATTTAAAACATTATTGTACAGTGCTGAGAAAATGTAATTGCTCAGAAATTGCTCCTTCAATGATCGGGATATTTAATGCATATATGCTTCATTCAAGTATCAACTTCGTCAGTTTTTTGGGAAAAATGTGGATTATATACCTGGTTTGGTCTTGGAAGATGAATTCACATTGAAATCTCTTATTTTTGAATGCTGACTTTGTTATATCGGCAATTCTGTACACATTTTTAGACATTTTTCTGATACTTCATAGGAAACAGATCTGGGTCTTTTTCTAAGGAGAATTTTTTTATTTTTTTTTTGTACATACATTTTGTGTATTTAATCTCATTGCTGTTTCAGAGAAACAATTAAATTAAATAAAAAAAAGATTTTATGAGTGACTTTCCTTTCCAGTGGGTAAATAACATTTAAAGAAATAGTATGGTTTATTGAATAATTTAGTAGATTTCTAAATATATTCTACGCACAACAAAAATTTACTATGGTAGTTACTATCAAATTACTAAAGTTATTGTAAGTACTGTAAAACTCAAATTCATCTGTACAAATAAAATCTCCTTCAGAAAAAGCTATACAGTAAATAATTCCAATTAACTTTTGTTTTGTTTTCTTTTTTTTAGCTGGCAATGGTGTATTTTTGCAGAAACTGCAGAAATATTTTTCATATCCTATTTAGGGTCGAATAAACAACCAGAAACAGGATTTTTCAGATGACATTTTTGATTTTCCTGATCGTCTGTGAAGACCTCGCCATAAAACTAAGGGACCTACCGAATCCCTTGCACGGAGAATTGACAACAATCCTTTCAGCCAAACTCACAACAGATTAAATAATGCATGACAGACGCTGTATTCATGCTCTCTCTCAGCTCTATCACTCTGACCTGTCGGATTGTCTCAGGACACTTACCAGAGGCTGAAAGAGAACCAAGGCTCTTTATGAAGTCAGTTTGGAGTGAATTACATGCAGAATGGCAAAGAGGTGATTATTTTTTAGCTGTTGGCCTTCGAGGTGAGCAGGGAGAACTTGCTGATAGCCAAACAACTTCATCTGCTTGCATGATTATAATTGCTGCATGTGGGACCGCAAACGGTGATGCAGCCCCCCCCCCCAATGCAGAGGGGGCGCAATGCCCTGGGTAATACACACCGCTGGCAAATGATTGGAGAGAGCGAAAGAGAAATGTTATCATTAACGGCTCATGTTGCATGTAAAGACAGGAAATATTAAAATAAATAAAAAAAGAATGCATAATCTACAAAGAGATTTTAATCAAAATAATTAGCCCGGCCACTACAGGGACCTGTTTTGACCTTTGTGCATTAGAGCGATTAAAACCTCACCTGTGCGCTGAATCTGAACCAGTATGCCTGCAGATACAAGCCGGGGGAATAAAATACCACAACGTTTTCGGTGCAACAGTGATTGCTTTTGACAGAGAGACATGGCTAGCATATCAGAGCAGTGCGAGTTTAGTCACATAGCTAATCTGTAAATGACCGCCATTTAAGCTTAGCACTGATATATCTGCGTTGTGTTAATGTCGCAGTCTGTGTTTAAATGTGTGTGTGTGTGTGTGCGTGTGTGTGTGTGTGTGTGTGTGTGTGTGTGTGTGTGTGTGTGTGTGTGTGTGTGTGTGTGTGTGTGTGTGTGTGTGTGTGTGTGTGTGTGTGTGTGTGTGTGTGTGTGTGTGTGTGTGTGTGTGAGAAGGGGGGGGCTTGATTGTTGCACACAAGCAGTACATACGGTATATGTATTTGCATTAATTATGTCTTGTCAATATCACTGACACATGTGTAAGTGTGTATGTGTGTGCTCGTATAGCAATATGCATTACAGACCAGTTAAGCTCTAAAACAATACACATCTGTTCAATCAACAGTTATTTTTATGACGGATATAGTTAAACATGCTGTGAGATACCTTTAACTTTAGTATTAAAGGAATAGTTCACCCAAAAATGAAAATTCTAACCTTTGGGTGGTTCATTTCCACTAGAATCATGACTTTTTCCTAGATCCTGGATGATGATGTGTCTGAAAATTTTCTTTTTTTGATATCTACTCGCAGTAAAATGTCAGCAAAACAACTTTTATAAATCATAAATTAAAGCTATAAAGCATATAGCTTTATCTGCTATATTTAACTGCCATCAGTTTCTGGAGAAGAAGGAACCAGAGGGTTAATGTACGGTTTAAGGAGTGATACATGAAAAGAGGGATACATGAAAAGAGGGTGTGCTGGGAGAGATAACCAGTAGGTAACATCATTGATCTGCCTCTGGATTGCGAACGGACCTATGCATCTGGGACTCAGCTTACGACAGGGCTGTCGGAGACGGATGTCCCTGGTAGAGAGCCAGACCTTCTGTCCAGGTTGATAGGTGGGATTCGCAGCCCTCCGAGTGTCTGCCTGGCTCTTGTGTCTCCGAACAGCCCTCTGCAGATGAACGTGTGCTGAGTCCCAGACCCTCTCGCTCTATTTGAAACCAGTGATGGACTGCTGGGACATCAGACGGCTCACCTGACCAGGGAAACAGGGGGGGCTGATAACCGAGGATGCACTGAAATGGAGTTAGACCGGTAGTAGATTGACGGAGAGAGTTTTGAGCGTACTCGGCCCAGGGTAGATATTGACTCCAGCAGTCTTGTCGATTGTGGCAATATGACCGCAGGTACCTCCCGATTTCCTGAATCTTCCTTTCCGTCTGGCCATTGGACTGAGGATGATACCCCGAGGTAAGACTCACAGTGACTCCAAAGAGTTGGAAGAAGGATTTCCAGACGCGGGAAATGAACTGAGGTCCCCGATCTGAAACGATGTCCTCGGGAATCCCGAAATGTCTGAAGACTTGATTGAAGAGGGTTTTTGCGGTCTCAAAAGCTGTGGGTAAGCCAGGTAGCGGAATCAATTTACAGGCTTTCTAAAAGCGGTCTACAACCACCAAAACACAGGTGTGGGAGTCAGAGGAAGGGAGGTCGGTAATGACGTCCACCCCGAGGTGAGACCAGGGTCTTGTGGGTATTGGAAGTGGAACCAGTTTGCCTTCAGGAAGATGACGAGGGACTTTGGCCATGGCACAGACTGGGCAGCTCCTCACATATCGGGAGGTATCCTGGGCCATATTGGGCCACCAATAGCATTGTTGTAAGAGCGAGAGGGTTTTTGTTGGCTGCCTGGGTGTCCAGAGCCCGGAGATGTGTGTACTGAGTCCATGAGGGACAGACGCAAACGTGATGGGACATAGGTCCGTCCCTCAGGACCTCCCGGCGGAGCAGGTTCGGTTTGAGTGGCTTCGGTGATTTGATCATCCATACTCCACTGAATGGGACTGACTAACACGGCTGGAGGGAGGATTGGTTCCGGATTCAAGGAGGTGGATTCTGGTTGATATAACCGGGAGAGTGAATCAGCCTTGATGTTCTTGGTGCCTGGACGGTAGGAAACAGTGAAGTTGAATCGAGTGAAGAAAAGCGCCCAACGGGCCTGACGGGTATTTAGTAGTTTTGCTTCTCGAAGATACTCCAGGTTACGATGATCGGTAATGACTTCGAATGGGTACTTCGCTCCCTCCAGCCAGTGTCTCCACTCTTCGAGGGCTAGCTTGATGGCCAGCAGTTCCCGGTTGCCAATGTCATAATTCTGCTCCGCCGGGGACAGTTTTTTGGAGAAGAAGGCACATGGATGGAGTTTGGGAGGTTTCCCCTGCCGCTGTGAAAGAACCGCTCCTACCCCAGTGGTCGAGGCGTCCACCTCGACAAGAAACGGAAGATCTGGATCTGGATGACAGAGGGTAGGAGCAGAAGGACTCTTTGAGTTTCTCAAAGGCATTGGTGGCTTCAGTGGTCCAGGACAGAGACTTGGCCCCTTTCTTAAACAGAGAGGTGATGGGTGAACTGATCTCTTTGAAACCTTGAATAAATCTTCTGTAGAAATTGGCGAACCCCAGAAAGCGTTGAATTTCCTTGATGTTGGAAGGTCGTGGCCAGTTAGCAACGGCCTCCACCTTCCTCTGGTCCATGGCGATGCCGTGTGGATGTATCACATAGCCCAGAAACTGGATGGTTTCCTGATGGAATTCACATTTTTCTAATTTAAGGAAGAGCTGGTGATCGCATAGCCGCTGAAGAACCATCTTCACATGGCGGATGTGTTCCGACAGATTGAGTAGATGAGTATGTCGTCTATATAAACGACAACAAAGCGATGGAGGTAATCTCTGAAGATCTCATTCATAAAACCTTGGAATACCGCAGGAGCATTGGATAAACCGAAGGGCATGACCCTATACTCATAGTGCCCAGCAGGAGTGATGAACGCCGTCTTCCATTCATCCCCCTCTCGAATTCGTATCAAATTGTAGGCACTGCGAAGGTCTAGTTTTGAGAAGATCCGGGCATCACGGAGTTGCTCCAAAGCGGCTGGAACCAGAGGAAGAGGATAACGGAATTTGACGGTAGAGGCGTTGAGGGTTCGATAATCAATACAGGGGCGCAAACCTCCGTCCTTTTTTTTCACAAAGAAAAAACTGGAAGCGGCAGGGGACGTGGAAGGTTGGATGTATTCCTGACGAAGAGCCTCCTCAATGTACTCCTCCATGGCCTTCTGTTCCGGGATGGACAGCGGGTAGATCTTACCGCGAGGTGGTGTTGCCCCAGGCAGCAGGTCGATCGCACAGTCCCATGGCCGATGAGGTGGAAGTTTTGTAGCCAGCTGCTTGCTGAACACATCCTGGAACGCCCGGTAGTAGATGGGGATCTCAGGTTCGAAGTCGGTGGCTGGACTTTCAATCGTGGTTGAACCGATGGATAACTTGGACACTGAGGTGGAAGAGGAAGAAGAAACCTTCTTGACAGGTGACAGACACTGAGAAAAACAGCTTTCTCCCCACTGACGGATTTCTCCTGTAGACCAGCAGATGTTTGGCGAGTGGAGTTCCAGCCACGGGCGTCCCAGGATTATGTCAGCGGTGGAGCCCTCCAGTACCAGAAAGGATAATCTCTCTCCATGCAGGCAGCCAATTTGGAGGGAAAGGATGGGACTGCAGTACTTGAAATGACCACGACCAAGCGGTTTTCCCAGGATGGATTGTACATGCAGATGCTGATTCATGGATTTCCGGTGAGCTTGGAGTTTTTGAAGTATTGAGAGTGAAATGAAATTGCCCGGTTGAGATGGAGAAAGGAAAATCAACCGTACTCACCGCTGGTCGTGGTGGACGAACTGGACATGTGCTGAGGCGATGACCCGCGGATCCACAGTAAAGGCATAGATTATTGTTCATGCGTCGTTGGCGTTCAGAGAAACTCAAATGGGTCGAGTCCACTTCCATGGCTTCTGGTACTGGAGGGCTGAAAGTCGGAAATGAGCGAGGAGGAGGAGGCAGTGCAGGGTTATCAGACAGACAGGCAGTGCGGCGTTGAGCAATGCGGATGGAGCGCTGAAGGAGATTCTCCACACCGATGTTATCATCATAAATCGCCAGTTGTAAGCAAATGTCTTGATTGAGACTGTAAAGCATATTCTGAAACAGATGACTTTCCTTGTCGCAGACGGAATAATTGATCGTGGATAGACAGAGCGTTAGGAGCTTGAGAGAAAACTTCTCGAAAATGACCAATGAAACTTGACAGAGACTGAGTGACAGGACCATTGGCATCCCATAGAGCCCGGGCCCAGAGAAGTGCACGTCCAGTGAGAAGTGAAATGATGAAAGCGACCTTCGCTCTTTCCGTGGGAAACTGTGAGGCTTGCATTTCCAGATACAGTTCGCACTGAAGCAAGAATCCGCTGCACTGCCCCTCCTCACCTGAGTAGGTCGCTGGTCGGGCCATGGGACTGCCAGAGGCAGACGAAGAAGACTGGGTGACTAGTGGCTGAAGAGCTTGAATAATCTCCTGCAAAGTGGTGTTTACAGGAATCGGAGGTGAAGCTTCTTCATCGACGTGATCCGTTGGCTCTTGCATATTGGTCCGGTCTTCTGTCACGGAATGGCAGGACACAGACAGATTTAGCAACAGCAAGGTTTATTAAGAGCACAAGATCGATAACGGTAGAAGTCAGATGAACAATGTAAACTGGATGAGAACTGATGAGAATGGGGGTCTGAACGAGTCTCTTAACTGAATGCAGGCACACGTGGAGAACCGAGGAGAGGAAGGGTGAAGACCAGACTGGAAGGAGGATCGGACGAGACGAGAACCCAAGGAGACTGGATGGAGACCGGATGATGAAGGTAGGCAGACTAGCTGGTTTGTAAACAATGCAGATTTGGCGGTAGAGAGTCGGGTAAGTCGGTGTAGCAGCGACGAGACCGGACAGAGAGCTGACGAAGCTGCTGAGTAAAAATAGTGCTAGTGAATGGGATACTGAGTGGCAACAGGAGGTGAAGGCAGGTGTAGATAATTAGTATTCAGGGGAAAGTGAATGAGTGGGTGGAGTGAGGATGTCTGGAGTTGATGATGGTGGATCCGTGACAATTATAGTGTTGATTTTGAAGATGTTACATTAAACTTGCAATAATAAAAAATAAAAAAAACACTTCTAAACATGTAAACATCAATACTTGTTCCATTGAAGACAAAAAGAGAAGTTTTCAAAAATTGTGAATGAGATTGAGAAACTACACTTAAAACTGACTTCAGAAGACTTGAAAATTCTGCACGGATCTTACTGAATATTTTTATGGTTATTATCTTGTTGTTTATTAACTGCTATAATATGGACAAAGGAAAAAAATACCAGTACACAAGTTTGGAATGACGTACGGCTGATCCTAATGACAGAATTACATTTTTGAATGAAGAATTCATTTAAATGACTTAAACATTTGAGTCCACTAAAACTAAACCTAAATCAGCAAATAAAGATATATATATATGATTTTTAAACACATCATCAATCAATGTCTAGGAAACAGTCATGATCCTTCCTCATCATACTGGTGGGAAGAAATGAACCACTCAAAGGAACCAAGAAAACAGTTACACACTAAAAATACATCAACATAGACAATTGTACTTAAGAATGTATTCTTTGCCATTATATTAAGTAAAAACATGTGAGACAGCATAAACTGTGTTAGCCTATATTTTGTTAAAGGAATAGCTCACACAAAAATGATTCAGTCATAATTTACTCATTCTCTCGTCATTCCAAACCACTAAGACTTTCTTTCCTCTGTGACAGAATTTTAATTTTGAGTAAACTATCCGAGTAAAGGATCTGAGTTGTTATTTCTAATGCTGTGAGTTCAATCTCAAGCACTGGTGACACTGAAGTTGTGCCTCTGTGTTTAATGACTAGTTGCTCCAGGACACAATCCTCAACAAGGGAGATGTGGTGACCTAATGGTAAAGGACTTGGATTGCAGCCACAAAGATTGCAAGTTCAATCCCAAGTAAGATTGGCCCAGATATTACTTTAGAAAGAGTCATTTAACCATTGGTCGCTCCAGGGCAATGTCCCTTAAAAAAAAAAGAAAAAAAAAGTAAGAGCTGTTGTAACTTAATTGTTCAGGATCTAGGCTGACACCACAAAAGTTTCATTGTCAATCTCAGGTAAGGATGACCTAGAAACTTCAAGTTAAGAGGCTAAATTTAACATTTTCCTCCATCACTATTTTGAGCTGACATCATTATAGTCATCATTAGTGCAGGTGAGCTTGTGTGCTGATGCAATGGGTTATCTGATCTGGTGGAGGAAAGAACGGTGTTTCAGATGACGATAACCCCAAAACACTTACAGGGGTCCTGATGATATTATAAAAAACAATTAATTATATATATATATATATATATATATATATATATATATATATATATATATATATATAGTATATATTACTGTGTAGATCACAAAATATAAAAAATGCATTTAATATAAAATAAAATAAAAATAATAATATATAAAATAAATAAATAAATCATATGTATCCCCTAGTCCAAGTAAATTTATAATTTTGGTCATTTTTATTGCGCCGAGAACATATGTTATATAAACAACATAAAAAAAAATAAAAAAACATTTTATACAAACCCTCTCGCTGACCTTCACTCCTATGTACAGTAAGTGTTCTCTTCACATGTGAATTTTTAATCCCAAACTGTGGATTTGCTGACAACTCTAGATTTAATCTATACCCATTCATAAATAACAGCTTCTTTGCAAAACCTAAATACTATTGTGACAAGTGTATGAAAATTATTGTCATTCACTGTCATTTTAAACACCGAACAAAAGAACCAAGAGAACTGAACTACAAGTGTGAACACATCAATTGCTTCATATTTGATTCTTTAATTTTTTTTTTCACTCCACAAGTGCTGCTGGTTTTGTGTATCAAGAATTTTTGTCTTTTCCATACACCTTCATGAAGTTGCACCAGAACATCCCCAATAGAAAAAAAAAGAATGAGCAATTTTTACAGACTGTCCCACGTTTAACCTCACTATATTCTATAGAAAAGGTTATGTCACTACACTGATTCAATAAAAGCTTGTTAAATAAGGAAGGAGAGTGAGCGTCCCATCCTCTCTCTCTCCTAATCACCATGTGGGCTTTGATTAGCTGTGGCAGAGGAATCATGGGTGGCATTTTCCAGCCCTGTTGGGTGTCTCAGTAAAATGATTTACCGCTCTTTCAGCTTCTTCATTTTTTTCCCTTTTTCCTCCTCTCATTCCCAGTGGTTTTGATCTATTTTTTGCTGCCTGCCTGCCAGTCGTTTATCACAGGAAGAATGGCTAAGAAAGTAATCTGGCATTAGCGACCAGTGACTAATACCTCAGGATTAAAACAGAGAAAGCCAACGTTTGACATTTGTATAAATCATGGCAACATGTCACCATTAAAGATACAAAAAAAAAAAGATAATCTTGGTAACACTTGCAGATAGTGGAGAGAGAAGTACAACTGGGAGAATTCTACAAGATGGCTGTATTGTAAAATGTTTAATCATAAATTTACTCGGGTTAAGGTATTCACAATACACAGAGAGCCAATACATACTATAAGCCTCATATGAGATGGCACGGAAAATTCTATTCAAACCAAGTCCAAAAAAAATGCATTTATTAAAACCTATTCCGACTGAATATCATATTGTCATTATCTATTGTTTATTTTTATTATTCTGGTTTAATTTTTTTAAATGTTCAGATGCAAAAAAAACATTCATTCAAGTATACTTTTTTTCTGCATCACACTTGGTATGAATAGGGTTGATGCAGCTATTATGTTATGTTTTATGTTTATGTTTAATGACTTAAAGAGGTGGTAAAACACATTTTTTCAAAGGCTTGATTGTGTTTGTGGGGTGCACTGTAACATGTGTTCATGCTTCATTTTTTAAAAATTGCATTATTTTTCATATATTTTACCTTTATTCTACAGTGCTCTGTCCCTCCTTGTAAAAACGGTCTGATGGTTTCCGGGTTCTATGAAGCCAGTCCCTCAAAAATACGCAATGGGCTCAGATTGGTTAGCTGGCCCAGTGTGTTGTGATTCGCTAACCGACTAGTGCACGTTTTACGGAAACGTCATGCCCCGTACCTTTACCGGTAGCCAGTTTGCGCTTTGGTGTATTATAAACAATGTCGTCAATAAAACCATACCAATTTGAGCCCGAATCAGACCCAGAGAATATTAGTGAAGATGATCGAGCAGAACCTGTTCAAGAACGGCTGTTAAATGACGTTTCAGAAAGGTTTGTTTTTTGTTGTCTCATTACCTTTTAGATACGCTGTTATTTAATTGTACTAATTATTATAGTATTACAAAAAATTAAGCTTCATAAACAAGAATTTCATATAATCGTTCTAACAAATTATACTACAGTCCTCAAAGGGATTTTTTTTGAGTAAAGACTGCGGATCGTTACTGACTTTATGGCACGTTACTTTTGTATTTTTAGAACGATTGTAGCCAAATATCTGTCGACAGAACTATTAACCCAAAATGAACACTAAACATTGGATTTACTACAGTAGCCAAATCAAACACAGAACCATGTTTAGCATGCCTGTAGATAAACAAGCGATAAACAATACATAAAAGCTCTAATCAAACAATAATTTACTCTAATTCCAAGTTCGCTGTTGAGATTTAAAAACAGTTTGTAAAGTTAGGTGTTTGTCGGATAACGTTAAGTATGAATGAGCATTTAACAAACCAGCAGAGTCAAACAGCGTTATCATTTGTTTACTTCCTTGCTACAACGTACAATTAACAATACGAACTATTAGAGGAAAACACATCGACGAAAAATAAATCATACTTACAGATTGTGGCCCGTAAACAACAGCTTCTGTTCTTAAAGTTGGAACTGCTCCATCTTTCAGCACAAGCCGTTGTACGAATCCAGCATTGAACTCGATCGCCAAGATTGTGGAAATTTTCCTCCGTAAAATGTGCAGCACAGAGAGCGAGATTTGGGTAATAATTAACCATTGATCCCTACCTCCCGCAACCCTAGGAAGGCTGAGCAAAGTGGACCTGAAATCCGGCACTGATGAAAATAACAGCGTTTCGACGACATTGCGGCGGCAACAACACTCCTATACCACAATAACTCTTCTCCAATGCAATATAAAATGGCCTCGCCCCTCTTATTTAGTATTCTCGGAGGAGGGGTTTATTGGGGTTGCTGACGTCAGCAACCCTGGAGGAATGTTGTGTAGTCCAAAACCGGCTGTTTGCTGTAGTCCTTAGAAATTGATTTCTTTAAAAGTGAATATCTCCGTTTGCTTTGAACTTTGAGCGCTGTAACTTTGGAGATGTTGTTTATGCTCAAACAGCAACATTACACACTAACTAAAGTTAGAAAAGTGAAATCGTGTTGTACCACCCCTTACCAGAAAATTGACTGAGCAAAACATCGAGCCTTTGTTTCTACAATCAGACATGGGGATATATTAAATAATACTTTCCTCAATCTCAAACCTGCACACAAACTCTGGCCACAGGCCACTGGTCAAACTCCCACCCTGTATTATTCATGACACACATTCTGCTCTGACTGTGAGTGTGTGTGTGTGTGTGTGTGTGTGTGTGTGTGTGTGTGTGTGTGTGTGTGTGTGTGTGTGTGTGTGTGTGTGTGTGTGTGTGTGTGTGTGTGTGTGTGTGTGTGTGTGTGTGTGTGTGTGTGTGCGTGTGTGTGTGTGTGTGTGTGTGTGTGTGTGTGTGTGTGTGTGTACCTTCCCCACAGCATCCAGTAGTATTAACAGCCCAACCTGGACGAAAAAAACAAAACAAAACAAAAAAACAGATGATTACATGGATCAACTGACCAGAGAACATTTGGACTGAAATTACAGAGAAATACAAAACATGTTAATCATGTATTATGGTTTTATTATGGTAGTTCCTATGGTAAAAAAATTTTTTAATTTTTTTTAAAAGAGTGAATCTACAAATTTAGCAGATGCAGTTATAGTTTTTATAAAGTTTTTCTTAAAAAATACATTAAATTACATCAAATTGACTTGAATGTATCGATTGGGAATTGATTGGATCACATAAACTGGTCTCTATCATTGCAGGTGGTTGGAGTGAAGGAATTTAATAATAATATTTTATTAAAGTAACATTGATGACGTCAACTTTTTTATGTCATTGAACTTCTGAATTGGAAACTTGTATTAATGTTCTGGAAATAAATCTTATTTCATGTTGACTTTAAGCTAACATTTTCCATAGCAATTTTGGCATTTTATTGACAGTGTAAAAAATACAAAGAGCACTTTCTTACACATCAACCACCACAACAAATACCATGTTTACTATGCAATAACTAAGGCCATTTTTGTGCTCACCACTTTAATCTTTAATTATCCTGTTCTAATACTCTAGGTTTGTTCCTACTCATAGATTTCCTTTTTTTGTGAAGTGCCTTCATACGTGGTTTAGCTGCTGTGCTAGTCCTGGAATGTTGCACTGACATACACTTAGCCGTCTAGCCGAGCTTTACATTCACACTCAACAGAACGTGTGCGAGAGAAACATTAGGGACCATTTAAAAAGCACTTTGAGGAGCAAATCCCTCTTGGCAACATAAAGTTCAATTAAGCAAACAACCTCTGCTCGTTAACCCTGCCCCATACCTCACAATTGATCAATAAGGTCATAAAACGTGTGCTAAAAACTAGGATGTGATGCCGCACCTCTCCTGTAGTTCCTCTATTGTTAGATCTAAAAACAACAAATTAAAGTGAGAATGAGATGAAGAAAGTGAAGCCTTGATGATGATGATGATGATGATGGCACCTCTTTAGTCCTCCTGGTGCCTTTACTTTTAATGTGAGCATTAGTGCATGGTGTCTCTCTGGACCGCTGCACTTCTCTAGCTTAATTATTAAGAGTGCCGGCTAATGAACTCCAGGATTACCGAGGTGATAATCGCTGTCTTGGTAGGTGCATTAAGTCTTGTTCTATGTCACTGTGCTCTGAGGACAAGAAGAGAGAAAGGGAAATGGAGGGGGAAGAAAAAGAAAAGTGAAAGAAAAGAGTAAGAAATAAAAGACTATCCGCTCACTGCTGCACCTTCTGGGACACGACAGTGTGCGGCTCACGCTCCCAGTGTGAAGGCTGTAACCTGTTAATATGTGCGCTGAAATGATCTTGCGATGCTCACGCCCCACTCACGGAGCATGTGTTAAACAGGCCTAACTTGCTAAAATATAAGTTATTCAATATTAACTTCTTGTCTATAGAACTTTTGTATAAAAGCAAAACAGCTCTAAGTGCTCATGCCTATATATGGAAGAATCACAGACGTTTTCAGTACAGCAGCACTTGTTTTGCATTGCTTCATTGTATAAAGAATGTTCAAAGCCATTGTAAAATGCAAATCTGTGACTGTACATTTTTTGTAGAGACATTGCTTGGCCATCTCAAACAGTCTACACTAACTATATTATTTGGCGTAAGAACTGGTGGTAACACTTTATAATTAGGATCAAAATCAATAGAATGCATTAGGGTATATCGAACTAACAATAAAACATTTTAACAGCATTTCTTAATCTAGGTAATTAAATAAATGTACTTTTGTTCATTGTTAATTCATGTTCGTTCTTAATAACTTATGTTAATTTGTAGAACGTGAAATTTAAAAACATGTATGCTATATGCCCTTTTATCAGTAATCTAGAATAAAAAATGCTGTAAGAGTATAGTTGTTTTTATTTCGTATTAGCTTTTGCATTAACTGTTAACATACAGAACCTTAAAGTTTTATTGAATTGTTTATTCCAATTTATTATGATGATTATTTTTTTACATTCATTATTTTTAATAATCATATTGCTGCTGTTTTATAAAAGCCATAAGACTATCATATTTGTGTACAAATATCAGTTACACATCTCAAAAAAAACACATTCGCATTAACTAAATAAATGTCTTGAAAACACAAAACATCTGCCGAATGTTGTTTTAATGTTAGACAGATGTCTTGCAGAGGACCATGTGCACTAAAATTAATATCTTCCAGTTGTAAATGCACATATCGAACACATTTATCCATGTATGTGGGAATCACAGGTAGCCCAAATGGCGTTAAGACCGAGAAAAGGGAGAGTATCGGATATTTCACTTGTATTACTTGCTCGTATACAGCAAATAGACTGACCACATTATTTTATATGCCTTCTGTTAACAGGTATACTGTGCATGAGAGCAATTGAAAATACACGTATGTGACCCAGTTCTGTCCACAGCCTTTCACATTTGCCTTTAATCTATGTGGTGTGTGTATCTGTGTAAAGGCCAGTGTTTGCCGTGTGTTTTACACACCGAGGCCCCTGTCAGAAAAAAAGGGGCCCCTCTGCGTGGGCTTTGACATTTCAGCAGCCTGCCGTTGGTCCGTCCTGCGATCTTTGCACACACATGCGCTTGCAACTTCCCACGATGCCTCTCTGAGCTCCCGCCCACCAGGGACACGCTCCGGTCTCATTTACCCATGAACCCCGGCGTTCCTTCCCCCACCCTGCCACGTCTTGCCACGGACGATTGTATTTTTGATGTCCAGAGGGGCAGTGCTCCGATTTATCATCTTTTAATGTGACATCTCACATTTATCACTCGGGTGTTAGAACACGCAACCGCCATCGAAAATGAGCTTCATTAGCCGGATATTGTGGCTGTAAGTACGCCGGCTAATTAAATTCAAACAGACCCCGCCGACCAGAGAGGCAATTATATTATATGCACACAACATGATGAAGTATTCCTTGCTCTGTTAAAGAGGCAGCACAGCATGCAAATATTTGTGTGTCGCTGACCCCTCCAGCGGTCTGACGGAGCCGGCCCGGGCATCGCAATCTGTTTGATTGTGTTAATTTGGCTTTTTGAATAATATATCAGGCCTATATCACAGCCTGCTTGTGCAATTAAGCACCACCGGAGTCCCGACGATTACAGCTGTGACGAGAACACCTTACTGTGTGTTGATTTTTTTTTAAAGTCTCATTGTTTAATCTCATCTCCGAGGGCACTTTGGGAATGGTAAGTGGAATTATAGTTATTCACTTTAAAGTAATGAATTGTTAATCTGCTAAATTCCCATCCACCGTAAGGTCAGATTGTCCCTAGGTCATGTTCTGATATCTCTGAAACGTTAGCTAAAATCAGAGTTGTGCACCATTTAGAATTACATTTTAAAAGATTGTTAGATTGATGGATGGATAGAACACCACTTATATATAGCATGTATGTATTTATTATTTCATCATTTAAAAAATTGTGGAGCATTACTTGTTTAAATTTCAGAACTCAGTAATTTCCACATCCAGTCATTTAAATTCTAATTCTTCCTCTGTGGTAGGTATCCAATTCCGTTTAAATTGAGTTCTTCAATTCTGAATTAGGCACAACCCTGGCTAAAATGGCATGAACGAAAGCCTGAAGAGCTCATAAAGGACTGAAATAAAGATCTAGTCCCTCACAGAATCAACAGTCACATAAAAAATGTAGAGCAATTAAGAGCTTCTCCCTGCTTTCTTTTCTACTCGTACAGCAGTTTTGACAGGCTCTTAATGGCTTTTCCACAGCGGAGGGCCCCAGGAATGTGCCGGCTGGGCTCTGGGTAAAGGAACGGCGCAGGACCGGGATGGCCACAGATGTCACGCCGCGGCCTCTCTGTCTCTTTTTCCACTCCATTGAGCTTGTTACAGCCGCTCTCCATACGCACCCTGCCTTCACATCCTCTCACGAACACGGCCCTCTCCACGTGAGGCGGGGAGCCTGGGAGGCCACTGGAAATGGGTTGTGAAAAAGGGCTCCCAGGGGTCAAGTGAAGATTGAAGGGAGAGAAAAAAGAGGAGAGAACGACCCAACACACTTGCAGGACAATCAGGCGCTTTGCTGGCTGGCTGTTCAGGCCCATCCAGAGGACCGTGGTCCTCTTGCCATGCCTTTTGCCCTCGCCCCCTTCCGGCCGTCAACCTCCCATCATGCCCTCCGTACGTGTCCGCCGGGCACCCCCCAAAATCAACAGCACCTCTTGGGCACAGCCTCCCATTAAAGACATCTGTGCATAGGCGATGAGCAGATAAATCATTTTTGCAGAACAATTTTGATAAATGAGCTGTTCGCTTTGGAGTGCCTGTGCTTCTGCGCTCCTTTACCCCAGTGGTCCATGGCCTCTGTTTCCAACATGCTGCAGGCTTATTTTAAACCCATGTATACACACACTCTCTCTCACACACACACACACACACACACACACACACACACACACACACACACAGAGACACATGCCAAAACCACTTCCTGCCAACAGCAAAGGTAGAGGAAGTTGGAAAGAGCTTTAAATAAGGAAATGTTCTGAGGCAAGTATCGCATTATTTGGCAAGTATAACTTCCAGTTAACATTAACAACCTAATTTAGACATAAATTAACACATTTGGGAGACTGGGGCTAACTGCCACACTAGGAATCAGTCGCAAGGGCTATATCAAATTATAAGGAGTCAAAAGTTCAATCACAAAAAAATAAGTGTTTTCTCTAGCAGTGGTTTTGTATGTTGGCTTCAAATATCATCATATTTTGTAATGGGTAAACAAGGAACACAGTGAAACCACTTTGGGATCCATTAATCCTGCAATACATATAACAAAGTTAGATTTTAACCAAAAGGTTAAACTGTTTAAAGGTGCAGTAAGTGATTTTTGAAAAAACTGTTGAGATTGGACTGAGCACCACAACAAACTTGTAGCCAATCACCAGTAGGGGGCGTGACCACTCATGATGGGAGAGGAGAGAGAGTGAGCAAGAGGGAGATTTGAAGAAAGACTGTAGAGATATTACAAAAGAGAAAAGCTGAGATAAATATGACTGGAAAAAGAAGGGTTATAATCAGGCATGAGCTTTAGAACATTAAAGCTCATTAATATTAGAAAAGCTTGAAAACGGACGTCGAGGTTGCGTTGTTTCTGCTCCATACGTGAGTAACATTGGTTTTGAGTGTGTGCTGCTAACAATAACTCTTGCTTGTATATACTCTTGTGTACTGTATGTTAATTTTTTGTGCTTCCGTGTCGTTCGTTCGTCATCTTCGCTTTATTATTATTATTACAAATTTTGCTTCGCTTCTGCTATGATAAAAGAGACACTTTTGCTTTGCGTGTTTGTGCATTTTGGGGGCAGAGCAATGAAGGGAGGGGTGTGTTTGTTTGGGTTGATTTCAGATATCAACAGTGTACAACAACGATTTTGAAAAATCATATACTGCACCTTTAAGCCCATTTTTTCATAAATATCAGGTTGGAGCAAGTTGTCACAGTTTATATGGTGTAATTTTAATATAATTTATCATTACAATTTCTGTGTTCCAAAATATGCACTTTCCATTTTCTGCTATGAATTGTTTTGCATTTCGTAATTTATTTGGAGTTTAAATTTTTTGAAAAAAATTGACAGAAAATATACAAAAATGTCTGTACAAGTATAAAGAGTGAAAACTAGTCCCGGGCTCCCCTACAATAGGAAGACATTTGAGCATCATAAGAAATTGTAATGATGAAATAAAAAAAATAAAAAAAACATCAAATATGATACATAAATCTTTTAATATTCCAAGTATGAATGCAGTACACATCCATATTATTTTCATTTCAAAGAGATTGTCATAAAAGAATAATTTTGGAGAGGCTCATCTAATATTTCAAATATTGTTAATGTTTTATTCAGCATAAATGTGTACCAGTGTGAGGAATTAACTTTTTTTTATTAAAGGCCTGGAATAGATTTTCAGGGGTGTTTTATATGGTTGAGTGCAGATATTTTCTTACATGTAACATACAGTGTGTCACCTGTATGCTAACTTTAATTTAATTCATTGCAATTATGACTATGAGTAAGGGTCTAAACTGCATTGGTGTAGAAACAATTTTCAATTGCTAGTAAATTTCACAAACAGCAAGATACACCGTGAATTAAACGTGGAGTTTTGAAGCAGAAAAACTTAAATAGTTTTTTTTGTTTTTACAGTGTGGATAGCCCTAGATATAAAATGCTATGAAATGTTGTTAATGTTTGTTAACAAATAAAACGGGGGGATTCTCTAAGGAGGCGTTTTTGTGCAACCTTTAGTCCTGGTTCATTTCTGACACTGATGTGCTCAGTAAAGAAAAATGCAAGAGAATGGCTGGATGTGATAACTCGCATTTCATTTTTTATTCAATTGACAAGCCCACTGAGCATTAAATCACAGTCATAAACATCTGAAAATACAATCAATGCACATTCATTATTTGAATCATTTTCTGAAGACCTTAAGAACAAGACATTGTTCTAAGCAAATGAAAAACATTTAAAAAAAAATGCTGTTTGTCTGAAAAATTGTCTAAAAAAAGTTGTTCAGGTCTTTGGAGGAAAGAAGCAGCCAACGCAATGATGGCACACTTATGCATTTCAAATTACTGCTTTTCTTCACCAGTTCAATTATCCAGGACAATATAACAATCATAAAATAAATTAGGCTTTGCGCGAGAGGGAATTAATGAGGTATCTTTGATGTAATAAAATCAAACAAATATCTAATTAAGCATAACCATTACATTATGGTTAACAATTTTTATTAGTCATTGTTAATGGAATAAATCATTAAGTACTGCACTTAAAGTCGAGAAACACTGTAGCACAAATTAAATACGATTTTTTTTTATTCATTATAGTATTTGATGTGTGGGTGGAAGGACAATAAGGGGTCGATTTCATGTGCTGTGGTGTTTGATATGGTCAACTTGCTGCTTATTTGTACAGAGAAAACTGTAGCTTTTATGCTTTATTCAGTTATGGTCACAGAAAAAAAAGCATTTAAATTAAGTTAGATTAAGCTCTTAAATTAATCTTACATTAAGATAGTTTCTCAGGTCAGATTTCCAAAACTTTAATAAATAAATTATAATTAAATTGCATTAGAGAAGACCGGGGCTGGTTGTCACACTTTTTATTCCAGTGCATTATTCTCTCACTTTTGAAAGAGAATGTCTGTATACGTGGCTAAAAAAATCCATCATCGTTTACCAAGAAAAACACATCAATTTATTCAGGGCATGTTGTTACATATTTAAACAACAAAACAATGAATTAAACTGCAACAAAAAAAAGAAAGATAAGCAAATGGTGTGGCTGTGATAAAAATTAACATTTGTAACATCCCGACAAAGAAAGAAAAAAGAAAACCTGGTAACACTTTACAATAAGGTTCATTAGTTAACATTAGTTAACTACATTAGTTAGCATGAACTAATAATGAACTGCACTTATACAGCATTTGTTAATCTTTGTTAATGTTAATTTCAACATTAACTTTATTAAAATCTTGTTAACATTAGTTAATGCACTGTGAACAAACATGAACAAACAATGAACAGCTTTTTTATTACTATGTACTATATTAATATTACTTTTTCTTTTTTTTATTATTTCTTCTCTTTAATTCTTCTTTTTTATTTATATTATTTTGAAGCTATAATTGAAACCACAATAAAAAAAGAACAAAAAACAAACAAACAGCTGTATTTTTATTAACTAATGTAACAAAGATGAATAAATACAGTAACAAATGTGTTGTTCATTGTTAGTTAATACATTACCGAAAACCCCTTCTCTATAATGAGCAGTTGCCTTAATCGATTTTCTGTGTGTTTTTATTATACCCTGTGACACTATCAGAAATGGGAAATGTGCACATGATAGACTCTATCACAAAGAGCTCACATCACTGAGACACGCCCACACACCTGGACCTACACCTGCACAACACCATCACTCATTTACTTCCTTTATCTCACTATCTTGTTGATATTTGTCAAAACAAATACAAAAGATATATAATTTCTCTTACAACTGAGAATGAAAATGACCTCTAATGTTCTTATTTAAAGTAACAAATCCATTTCAAAAGCTCTTGTACAAACCTGATAAATGTATTTATATCCTTTCCACCACAGAAACAGCAGTTTGTGCCCACTGTGTGCAGATGTCTGGCTGGTCTGTGACAGTAAGCATACTTGTAGTGGATTGCAGAGTGAGCAGTCTTCTGCTGAGTGTAAACTGCCTCCACCAGAGGCCTGTGATTTGTTGTCCTACACTATATGCTAATGGAATCATAATGTTATTTAGATCAATCAATCCTCCTGAGCCCGCTGCATGACTGGATCTGTGGCGCTAAGGTCAAGAGCAGCAGGGGGGAGTTGAATTTGCACAACATCGCAACAACACTAAGCAGCCCCCAAGAGGAGCGGACTTTCTCAGTTTGACTCTCTCTTTATCTGTCTGTCTTTCTTGTTTTCGCTCACTCTGTCCGTGTCTCTTTGCAAGACTGGCCTTTACCCCTCTCTCTCCCCGCATCAAATCAGAAGGCGATGTCAGCTCTCCCAAAGACCCTGCTGGGATCACAGTGACCACTGGCACACTCGACCAGAGCAAGGCCTTATGGGAACTCATAGCGTCCGGATCACATTCACTGACTTAGTACTTTCACTGACCAGCCTTTATGTCTCTGCATCTGTAAGTGGGGGCAAATGTAACTATGGCTACTAATAAACATTTGAAGAGGTGATTTACATGACAATTATCCAAAAAATAACATCGGTAGTTTATAAAAGTATAAAACAGGGCTCAATATTAACGCATGCAATTTTAATGCTTTTTCAGGGAAACTGATTTTTTGAAGGAGAATTTTCCTTGCCCAAACGGACAAGAAGACTGATTAAGACAATAATAACAAAACATAACAATAGAGAAGCACCGAATCCTCTGCCACCAAAATGTTTGTGCAAGAATGATTCTGATTGTATTACATTCAGTGAAAACTGTGATTGATAATGTATTGACAGTAACAAGGTCGCACCATTTAAGACTCTCGTGGAGAAATCAAAACAAATGAGTGGAACAGGAAACAAAAAGAAACTCATACCGCGGTAAAAAAATCTAAATGTTGAGTCGATATAGTTAAGCAATATCACATGAACAAGAGTGCTGCTTTCCAGAATATCATCACGACTGCAGTTCAATGAACAAGTGTTTTTTTAGACTAGTTTAGTTTTTTAGTAATTTTAGACACAATATTGATTATTTTTGCTCTGTTTCGCCAACGGAAATAGTTGGCAAAATACAAAAAAAAAACATAAAATAAAACTATTGCACATCTCTAAGAAACACAGTTGTGTTTTGTAACTGAAAGATTCATTGTTTTTGAACGAATCGGGGAAGTCAATGATTCAATGACTCATTCAGTCACTTGCCTCATTCTTCACTTAATCAGCCGTTTGAACGAATCATTTGAATGACTCAATGACTCACTCATGAAGACAGTCACTTGCCGCCACCTATTCGCGGGTTAGTTAGATTTAAAAGTATCATAGCATTTTTTTCCCAATATTTCATATTTGTATACTCAAAAACATCTCATAAAATTATTTATGCAGTGATTTTGCTATGTAAATGTATACAGACACAGAAACATGCATTACATTTTATATACATTTTCTAAAAAACATTCTGAATTAATATATTATATTTAATATATATTTAATATATATATATATATATACACACACACACACACACACACACACACACACACACACACACACACGTGCACAATACATATTAGACATAAGATTAGTATAGGAAAGCCTGTCACAAAAGATACCACATAATAATTTATTATAAATTGTTTAGACAACTGTTTAGTAAGAACAGTGCCTTGAAGTATAATGTAGTCATTATTAAAAATGCTCTATTACAGGGTTAAAATATATTTGGCGACTCTCATATAATGACTCTCCACATGAGAATGGAACTGCATTATTACAATCAATATTCATTAGAAGTGAAGTGTACACTAGTATCCTCTGCTAACATTAGCATATCACGATACATAATTTGTGTGAAAACAAACTTTTTTATTATTAACTTCAATTTGTCATATGCACTAAAAGCCTCCAGTTTTTCTCACAAAAGCCACACATAGGAATTGATTTCACGGTAGCTAATGGTGTTAGAATTACAGGCATTAATACACAACATGTAACATATGGACCTGGTCATTTAGACAGGTGTCAGCAATTTAGAACAGCTAGACCCTATTTTTCATGCTCTACGGGGCTGAAACCGGGACGGCGAGAAGAACGCTCTGCATTTTGTAATGAAAGCGTAATGAGTCGATGTGTGTGCATCATGGGCACACGTCTGGTGAGACGAGACTTTGGCCATCCAGGCTTCCTCTTCCACTCACAAATCATAAAGTGCATCCAAATATAAGCACACAAACATCCACAAACTTACAAGTACGTACACACACACACACAAAACACACAAAAACTCCATCAGTCTCCCAGGAGGCCCATAGGAGTTCTCAGTACTATCCTGTCTCCCCTGACGATTCAGTTCACCAGGTGTTGTCTGCAACAGGCAATTAGTAGAATAGGTGTACCTGTCAATCACAGGGGCTGGAAGATTAGCTGCTTGCCCGTAATTAGCGGGTTAGAGGCTTCTTGGCCCAAAGGATAAAGGCTTTGCCAATAATGGGCCCTGGGGTATTAATTACTGAAGGTCGAAGCTGCAGTAAAGGCCAGGATCTTAGCAGCAAAGCACGTAAGATGATTGTTTAAATTTCAAAAATAATACTGGTCTGACAGTTGTTAGTGTCCCAGGGGGTTGTGGGTACAAGGTAGCTGAGGTAATTAGTTTGAAGAGGAAAGGGCATGGTTGCAGGCGTGTTTGTGAAGAGCAAGAGAGAGAGAAAGAGAGAGAAAGAGAGAGTGAATGAAATAGGGAGCAGTCAGAAAAATGAAATAAGACAACGGCAAGGGGCGAGGAAAAGTGCCGGGATGAAATGAAAGTAGACGTGGCGCATTTTTCCAGCCCCACTTTAAACTGGCTGCCCACCCCTGTGGTCTCACTTACCGCCTCTCTCACCAGCGTCATCACCATGGCTACCGACCTGCGGTGTGGCACAGGGGTGTGTGTGTACACCTTTGTGTGTATGGGTAGGCGGACAGGCAGGCAGGGGGTAAGGGGTCTTATTAAAGTCCTAAAGATGGACTGACAGATGCTAAGAGGCGAGGAAAACAAAAGAAGCCACTCACCTCATGTCGGCGGCCGTGGAGCGGCAGATGCCAGCGAAAATAACCGTGGCGGAGGGGTTCAGCCAGAGTTCATTCGGAGGAGAGGTGATGAAGTGGACCTGCCACCGGCTTACTGGGCCCTGGAGGCCCCCGGGGCCGGCCCCGTTTCTGCCTCCTCGTAACAGCATTAAAGCCACCAGGAACCACGGCCACATTTCACGGGCCTCCTGTGGTGGCCAGCGCCGCAGCTGATGAGGGACCGAACCTTGATACACATGTCAACATGTAAGCGCACTCATGGCGACCGCCCTCAAACCAGCTTGCGCTTCCCGGCAGGCTGCGGATGAGGTGCTGTTCTAGATTAATAGTCCGTCCTGTTTTTGATAACGTTTGTGAGCGTAATTTACGACGCCTTTAAATGAAGACCTAAAAAGTATGGAGGGAAAATACCTGAATTCTCTTCAGATTTCAATATCCCACTCCGTCTCTCGCCAGGTCGCAACAGGACGCTTCCACTCTCACTCGTGCACTGGCAGGGAAAACGTTAGGTCGGCTGCCATCAGATTTTGTTCACTCGAGGACAGGCTTGCAGCTTGGCAAACGAATGAGAACCTGATCAACGGAGACTGTGGAAAGAAAGCAGAGAAGATAAAACCTGAATAGGGCGAATTTTATTCACAATGGCTGTTGGCAACATTCCCTTCTACCCAAGTGAACTGAGAAGCACTTTTCAAAGGAAAAATCTGGCTAGGTGAACCTGTTGAAGCTGGAACAGGGTTGGTCAGGAAGGCCAACAGCTCAGGCTCGGAAAGTTGAACCCAAAGCGATGGCCAGCAGAGGGCAGCCTAGCTTCCACAGGTTTAGCCAGAAGGTTACTAATAAATCTGTGCTCATGTAAAACTCTGCACCTGTGACTGGCCGAGCCATCCGGCGCACAGTAAATATGTCACTGGCCCTGCTCCTCACAGCGCAGTTTATCCATACAATTAGACTGCAGCCGTAAATAAACATGAGGCAGATTTTTTGTGAACTTTACCAGCGGGACTCTGACAAAACCCTGTCCTCTGCTTACTAAATCAAATCTAGATCACATTTCACCCTTAAAATAATTTTGCAATGTGCAATATACTGTATATAACCAACCAAAGTTAATCACTGATTTTAAACCAGTTAAAGGCATTACAACACAACTTCTTGAAATACAATAATGAGAATGATTTTTTTTACATTCTATTTAAATTATGTTAATGACAATTTGAGTGCGCTTGAATGTCATGAAAATAAATGTAAAAAAAAATCTGATGAAATGGACAAAAACAGCTCAAGTGAATAGCATCGCAAACAAAGAACCAGTGTTGAGAAACGTTAAGCATAAACAGAAAAAGATAAGATCTAGATTCAATACTCATTACAATTTCCTATATAATGTAAAACTAGAAGGCAATAAGTATACCTGCTGGTAAGGTTGCGTATAACCTGATATTCGATATCTTTAACCTAATGTTCCCCACAGGGAACATCATAGTACCAGTGAGTGTTACCCAGGAATCCTGTGTGACAGAGATTAAAGAAGAGTAAACAAAATGCTCTGCTGATCTCTCCTTTTCTCTCTGACACACGTTATTACACTGACACCTGTGCGTAACATGTGGAACTTAATGTCTTTTCATTTGCCATTTGTTTCCTCCTAAACAAGGCAGGGCTGTGGGTGCCGTGTGCCTGGTGTAAAATAAGCCTGGGGAACGCCAGCTGTGGATTTACAGTCAGGCAAGCAGTCGTCCAGAAACCCGTTGTAAAGACCCGGCAGTTGATAAGAGGAAATCGGTTTGTTTTTTCCTTTCTAGTGATGCTGTGTGTGTTGAACAGATTTGTACAGGCGAGACTGAACAGGTGCAGGGACGGGGAGGCATTGTTGCAGAGACAGAGCCGATTTCTGCCTGTATGCAAGAATGCATTTATTTGTGGACATTTAACCAACAATAATTATTACCTTATCTTATGAGCCCTTTATAATTTAAAATAAAAACAAAAATATAAATAACAATAACTAATTCATCACTCGGGTAAAACACTTGTGCCTGATACATAGTAAACTTGTCACTAGCCCTGATCAATAATTATAATATATAGAAAAATATATTATTAGAAATATATAAAAATGATTTATAAGAAAGAAAAAAAAAGAAAATTTTCTTTTTTTTAAATAAATAATTTTTATATATTTATAAACCTCTATATAACAAAATACATGTGTGCCTAAACTGTAAGGTGCATACAGTGCAGGATAAAACAAATATAAATAAATATAATTTATAGTATTTGATTATTTAATTCAAATAAATTAGTTTTTAATTAAATTGCCTGAAATTAATTTGTAAATACATTTATATTACATTTATTTATTAAAATAAATATGATTGAAAAATATCATACTAAATGTATTTAGTCTCTTAATTATTCTAAAATCAGATTCAAAATATATGTTATTGCTAGCAATTATGTAGACGATCTTCTAATTTATCTTCACACATTTAATAGAGAGTGCAGTTTGAGCATCCCAGTAGGTTATAGCCACAGGACCAGCTCTCTCCGCCTCCTCGTGGTTGCTGTGGCAGCGGGTCGCCAAGGGGAAGCCCAACCCTCAGCACACCCTGAAGTGCTGACTCTGGTTTTGATTCAGTCACCTGGCCAGCTTTGGTTGCAAGCCCACACTAATCGCTAGCAGAGGCCTTTTCTCATTCTTCCTGCAGCTTACTGGTTTTTCACATGCTGATTGCATTCCTACTCCCCCTCTTGTTCCGTTCTGGGAAAATCTGGACTGGCGGATGTGTGCGACTGCTTCCCTCAAGTTTCCCACTTTGATCCAATACGACTTGAACGTTTCCTCTAATTAAGAGGGATTTCATTCGCCTTGCCTGAATAAAAAGAGAAACCTCAGTTTGGGTTTGCACTCGTGTCCCACCCCGTGTTTATTTTTCCTTCGTTTCAAAGCCCAAGTTAATTCTGAATCCGGCCCTAGACTGAGAAAGCTAAAAGACATTAGAGATAATGAGGGTAAACTTGGAGGTTTTCCACCTCGAATTTCGAGGTAACACTGGAAAAAAATCTGTGAAACTTAGTGAGATAGAGTGAAATGTCGTAAAAGTGCTAAATCCCTTTCCGCCCGTGCCCGGTTGGAAAGGACCCAGAGCCATTAGTAGGCATCAGTTCTGGCTGGTGTTGGCTGAAGTTAATAGTGTGTCTCCAGTCCATCAGGCCAGTTTTCCGGGTGGCACAGGCCTAACTCCTCCTCGGTGGCCCCTAACGGTTTATGGGAAGTCGCATGCGCTAAGCACTGCTCCTGTATGGTTCTGCACTCTTCCATTATCCCACGTTTCCAACATCCTTCCTGGATCAATGACACAATACGGCTCTTAGTCCTACAGTTTTCCATATCGTTTTCCATAAGGATACTGATGATTAGAGAACCTGAAATTGCCCAACTCACCGATCCCTATGGCTTCTCTTTGACTTCACCAAATCAGAACCCTGGCAATAATAAGGTAACCCTTTATTTCAGTAAAGATCCTCATGTTTGTGAAAAATGCATTTTAGAAGCCATGCTAACACACTAAGAAGTCATTCAGCAGTCACTTTTATCCAAAGCGACATAACAGTACAATTACTGGGACAATCCCACTGAAGCAAACTAAGGTTAAGTGTTTTTTTTAATTGCGCATGACCAGATCTAGACCAGTGGGATCTGGACTTTTTTTGTGTTGATTTTAGGAGGAAATCTAAGGAATATATTTAAAAATGGGTGGGAAAAAATAGAACTGTATAGAATTAGAAAAAATAGAATTAGAGTAGTTCGCTCTAATTGATACCTGAACGCATTCCCTGCATAGAAAATCCAGCTTAAACTGAGAAGGTGTGTTTTGAAATATGCTAGCTGGTTTACTGAGGATTACTACCTAGTCCAAGCTAGCTATTGGCTGGTTGCAAAAAAAAAAAAAAAAAAAACATCTTGACCACCTTAAATTGGTAGCTAACTGATGTTGTTGTCCCTAAATGAAAACTAAAACAAAAACCAAGGGGGTAATCCATCAGCCGGAAGTTGAAGCTGCCTCCGGGGGCCGCCATTGTAGCTGGCTATCACCTGCTGTTAGCATCCCATTGACTCCCATTCATTTTGGCGTCACTTTGACAGCGAATAACTTTACATCTGAGGCATCCAAAGACTCCATTTGTCCATTATTTATTTCTAAAGAAACACGACAATGTATAAAAGGCTCCATTACTTTGTATCTTACGTTATGGCCCCGTAGAAGCCATTCTTGTAAAAATAGGCTAAAAATTGCGTCATAACCACGAGACTTTGTAGCACAATAGAGACATTACCGTATAGACAGGAGGAGAAGCTCGCACAGTCTCGCAGGCAGTCTTTTACTGTCTAAAGTCAGCCCATGGCATAGATAGACAGAGTCCATAAAAGCAACGCGACAAAATATTTAAACAATGTTTTTGAGGAATTGGAAATAATTCGATATGTGGAAAGTGAATACATATGAAGCAACATTTATCCACGAACTTTAAATTATTTATCTACTACTACACCTACGGGGGATGGGGAAATTAATTATCAGGAAATTATACAGGCAATGGAAGAAGAAAAAAACATCTCAATGTCTATCGCGGTTAACGTTGTTCCTTTATTTATTTACAGATCTACGCTTGAAGATGAATGTGATCCCGTTCGGAAGCCATTATGTACAAAATGCCTACATAACGTGAAATAAAGAAAAACGGTTTTGTTCAAGTGTTTGTGACCATGATTTATTAGCCAAAACTACATGATTTAACATCTAGCTCACAATTCTTTATATATTGGAATATTATATGGTCATGTAATATTGAATGGATACGAAAATGACTCGAGGGGACAGTATATTATAGTATGGTTCCTGGGCTCATACTAAGAGGTATTTTTTGGATGGGTTATTATTCTGTTTGATGTAGAAGGAAACAAAAAAGAAGGGAAAAAATTATTTGCATATGTGCCTATATTTGAATCATTTTTAATAATTTTGGAAGATTGTGCTGTAGCCTACATGCATTTATTTATCTGTTATTTTTGATTGTATTATGTGTGTGTGTGTGTGTGTGTGTGTGTGTGTGTGTGTGTGTGTGTGTGTGTGTGTGTGTGTGTGTGTGTGTGTGTGTGTGTGTGTGTGTGTGTGTGTGTGTGTGTGTGTGTGTGTGTGTGTGTGTGTACTAGCCAAATATTTAAATCTAATGGATATATACATAAACATGTTCAAAATAAACTAAACTAACTAACTAAAATTACTAGAACTGCAGATAGGCTACTCAAACGATTACAATCCTAAAGTAGGCTATTTTAAAGTCGATTTTAGCCACTTCTTTTATCATGTCATATTGTAATTATATAGCGTAATATGTTATATTAAATTAATTATTATAATTATTAATAGTATTGTAATATATTAATAAACATTATATTATGTTTTTACATTACTAAACTATTTGATTTCCAAAACACACACACACACACACACACACATCAATGTGAGTTTACTCTTTACTCTGATGCGTCATTGACCATTCGAGATTAGCTTGCTTGCGCCTGCTAGTCAAGTCAAGTCAAGTCAAGTCAAATATATTTATATAGCGCTTTTCACAATACAGATTGTATCAAAGCTGCTTCACAGTATCAATCAAAAAAACTTAACAATGTTTGTTTATTACTGGAAAAAAGACATCAAAGTTTGGTAGAGCTGATCAATGGTATGATTGGTTAATTAATTTGAATATCCCCAACTTAGCAAGCCAAAGGCAACAGTGGTAAGGAACCGAAAAACTCCATCCAGTGACCTAATGGTGTCCTAACACCCCATCAGATGACCCAATGGAGAAAAAAAACCTTGGGAGAACCCAGGCTCAGTCGGGGGCCAGTTCTCCTCTGGTGTTTATGAACTAGAGGCCGAATTTACAGTAACTGTAAGATAAAAAATGTATATGAATGCCTAGCTAAATAGATGCGTCTTCAGTCTAGTTTTAAACTGGGAGAGCGAGTCTGAGCAACGAACAATATCAGGAAGGTTATTCCAGAGCTTCGGAGCTAAATGTGAAAATGCTCTGCCTCCTTTGGTGGATCTGGATATCCTAGGAATGACCAGAAGCCTCGAATTTAGTGATCTTAAAGAGCGCGATGGATTGTAAGGCGATAGAAGATCCGTTAAATAGACTGGAGCTAAACCATTTAGAGCTTTATAAGTCAAAAGCAATACCTTGTATTTAATACGGAACTTTATAGGTAACCAATGAAGTGATGATAAAATCGGTGTTATATGATCATATTTTCTTGATCTAGTAAGAACTCTAGCGGCTTTATTTTGGACTAACTGTAGCTTGTTTATTCAAGATGCAGGACAACCAGCTAATAAAGCATTACAGTAATCTAGTCTCGAGGTCATGAATGCATCAACTAACTTTTCTGCATCAGAGACTGATAGCATATTACGTAGCTTAGCAATGTTTCTAAGGTGGAAAAAGGCAGTTTTTGTAACATATGAAATATGCTTTTCAAAAGACAGGTTGCAGTCTAATGTAACACCCAGGTCTTTTACTGTAGCGGATAAAGTAACAGGGCATCCTACTATGTTAAATTCGTGCTGTGAAAGGTTTTGTGGACGGTTTTTAGAACCGATAAGTATTACCTCTGTCTTGTCTGGATTTAATAAAAGAAAATTACGCGTCATCCAATCTTTTATATCTTTAACACAATCTGTCAATTTGGATAATTTAGCGTATTCATCTGGCCGTGATGAAATATATATTTGAGTGTCATCAGCATAACAATGGAAACTAATTCCATGTTTCCTTAGAATATTACCATTGCATATATATTGAGAATAATAAAGGGCCTAACACAGATCCCTGCGGCACTCCATAGTTTGCCGAAGTTATAATCGATTTTTCTCCATTTAAGTAGACGAAATGGTAGCGGTCAGATAAGTATGACCTAAACCAGCTTAATGCTTGTCCTTGAACACCAGTGTAATTTTGTAGTCGATCTAAGAGTATTGTGTGATCTATAGTATCGAACGCAGCACTAAGATCAAGTAAAACTAGTACTGAGATACAGCCTTGGTCCGAAGCTAAAAGTAAATCATTTGTGATTCTAACAAGCGCAGTTTCAGTGCTATGATGTGGCCTGAATCCAGACTGAAACTTTTCATAGATGTCGTTTTCTTGCAAGAAAGAGCCAAGTTGAGCGGACACAACTTTTTCTAATATTTTTGACATAAATGGAAGATTCGAAATGGGTCTGTAATTTGCTAGGTTATTTGAACATGTTTATATATTATTAATGTTTAATAACATTATTTATATAAACATGTTGTTGTTTTAGATGAAGTGATAAGTTTATTTAACTCTTTTAAGTCAAAGCCCTTATTTCTGGAGAGCCGTGATACTTCGACCTTGGAAACTTCTGATCATCATTCAAGACAAGTATTGTGTTATATGTGGTATTTTGTTAATTCAGTGTGATAACTTTTTGTTGGCTTTTTTCTTTTCTTTTTCTCCACACAGCTACTAGAAGATTTACAACTGTCAGTCAGGTTGCTCACGTGACATCTACGTCATCAAGCTCAGTTTGAGCCTGCGCAGAACGCTTGGCTATCAGGAAGTGAGTGCCCATGTTGGGCTTCAACTCTCTCCGTTGAAATCAACGGGGTCGCTGTGTCCATTTCTTTTACTGTCTATGATAAAAACTAATGAAACCATACTGTAACTGGGGAAAATTTAAATTAACCTAAAATACATTTTAATGACTCCAAAAACTAACAACAAAAAAGTAAAAATGGCCACAAGTTATATCCCATAATCCCAAACAAATGCCAAAACATTTTTTAAATTCGACCAGTTAGTGCATTAACTTTTGCAGCCCTTTAACATACTAAATCTAAATTTCAAACTGAAACTAGAAAACTTTAAAAATCTAAATAATGACAGAGTGACAATGATAAAAAATTAAACTAAATTAAATAGACAAATTGAAAATAAAATAGAAATAAAAAAGAAATGGTAATAATAACTCTGCTTAGACCAGCTTGGACTAGCTAAAGTTCAGCGTAGACCAGCTAGAACCCAAAGTCCCACTAAGTTTAAGATGGATGTCAGCCATTTTTAAAACTCGTTTTAATCTCTATGCAGATTCTATGCAATCCTGCTCTAGACTCTTGTAGGGTTCGAACCAGCAGACTCCCTGTTACCAACCCTGAGCCTTAACCACGACACTACCCTGCCCTGCTCAGCTATATGTCTGTACTGTCTGCACTCTTCAAACAAATGTCTCTTAAAAACATAATCGTTAGAAAGCCATCCAAATTTCCCAAATGGAATTATTACCTGGGTCTAGCGTGCATCATCATTTGTGGTAAAGCATTACGCAGTGCAGTATAAAGACAAAGGGCCCCCTGGAGTTATTATTCCATAATTTAGATTTAGTATTCCAGGAATCCACGGAGAGGACTGCGGGATTACTACTATGGCCTTGAGTATCTTAGAGAGGCTCGGGTGGCTGTCAAACTTTCCACACAGTCCCTGAAAACACTACACAGGCAGTATATAGCACAGCAAGTGCGTTAATGCGCTGATTGGTCCATGGGAATACGTACTGAAGAAACAGATGTACTCCTGCAGTCGGCAGAATTTCTCATCAATGGACAAGGACACAGCTTTTTTATAAGGGTGCATGGCCGATGACTAACATGACGCTTTGCCAACAGCAGTTTTGAACGTACTTCTCTTCAACTCAAATACGACCCTTGTCCTTCTTTAGCCAGAGAGAGAGAGGGGAATCAAGGGACAGTGTTTTTATCATTAACGAAAGCTAAAATGAAAACATTTCATTAACTGAAATAAAAAAATATATATATATATGGGAAAAAATACTTTTCATCATTCCAACTAAAGTAAAATAAAACAAAAATCACTATAAAGTAATTTTAGTTTATGTTTTTCATACATGGTATATTATACAAATTTTAACATCAAAATGCCACTAAGACAGCAATAACACTAGACTGTGCTCAGAAATTTGCTCAGAAACAATGCTGACTTTAGCCCTTTTGCAGCCCTAAAATACTCAAATAAAAATAAAAAAGTGAAAATAAAATATAAATAAAAACGTATTAATGTTAGAGTAAGAATTAATAAAAACTAAATTGAAAATACAAAATAAAACCTGTAATAACTCTCTCAAAAGACGGTCTTGGGTAGGTCAGCTTTGGTTTGAGTAGGTCCTCCAGTTAGAAGTGACATCCTCTCTAGACAATTAAGATGAGAGAGTGTCAGTCACCTTGCAGGCCAGGCATTTAATTAAGATGTCGCTAAAGCTCTGTTTGGATTTTCTCTCACTTACACTCATGCACACACGCACACTTTTCTACTCACTCTGGAGAATACAGATTGTGAAGCTGCAGTGAAAAGCTCAAACAAAACAAACACAGCACAGCCCCTGACTCTCTCTGACATACCTCTTATTCATAAGTAAGGCTATTCGCTTCTATTGTCTTTGACAATTGATATTCTGAATACTCAACATACAGCTCTTTGTTTTTCTGGCCTCTGGTCCCAAATATGAATGTCAATATTGACGAAGTCCGAGGCATTTTCCGACACCTCAATTCTGCCACAGGTTTTTCTGGGATGTACAAAAACAGCACAACCTCTCAGAGAAAACGCTGTTACCTGGGCCCCTGAGCACTGAACGCAACAGTCGGGCCTCTTCTCTCTCGCATAAGGTCCCACGGGGGAAGTTTTTCACTGGTTCTAGCAGTGAGAGAATGAGGCCTTGGGCAGTGCAACCGACACGAGTGTTGCACGGAAAACACGTAACCGCAAGAAGATGATGAAATCATGTTAGAGCTAGTTTCGAAACATATGCACCAAGTCTGTTGATTATGAATAGTCTTTTCATTAATTCGATTGCATACAAACATGTGACATGAAATCTGCATGAGAGAGAGGGAGAGGTGGATTAGCTCCAAAACACCCCGAAGGAAGTGGGGTGTACTGAACTGGAACAAACCATTCTCCAGCCTGAGGGAGCGGAGCATGTGTAACAAAGCAAATACAAAGCTGCCCATAGTCCTCCAAGCACCCCCTTGTCTTGAAACACTGCACCAACTCACCTGTGCAGGAAACAATCCGAACTCAAGAGGCTGGAGCATGTTGGATTAATCTGAAACGACTGACAAGTATCATTGGAGCAAATAAGAAGATTATCATTCCGTGTTGTTTACGGCTTTATTTCAAAGGGAAACACTGTGAAAATCATCCGAACCAACATGATATGAACATTTTGATAGAACGATCATTCTGTGTTTTATTGCACAGCACTGGAGAACAGCCTCGGAAAGGTTCCCATCACAGGAAGTGACATCCAATATTATCTCTGGGCATGACAACAGCATAAAGTATCAGAGGATGGCTAGCATCTGGATATGAAATTAAGCTTTTATTGCTGTTGCATAGTGTTGGGGAGTACCATATTTCAGGAGACTGCATGTCATTTCTTTCAGAGATATGACTTTTTAGGGATATACAACCTGATTTGCTAATGCATGGGCTGATGGTCAATGCACTATATGTCAGAAATGCCTTAGATTTCCTCTAGCTCAAGAGAATGACCAAACAACATCATGCATTGCCACAAAAGAGAGAGGTTGTGTCTGATAATGGTGATAAACTGTATAAAATACCATATGAAGAACAGGCATTAATTTTCAACCCATGGATGCATCATGGTTCATCGAGTAAAACACTTAACTTCAGGTCGCTCCAGGGCACTGGAAGTCACTTTGGATGAAGGTAAATCAGCAAAAGGACTAATTAGCTGGCCCACACAGAATTTGCAGTCACACAATTGACACTTTGTTAAGCCCTGTCTGTTACAGACCATTCGTACCTTAAAGGATTAGTTCACCTCAAAATGAAAATTTCCTAATAATTTACTCATCCCAATGCCATCCAAGCATGTCCCATGTCTTTCTTTCCTCAGTGGAAGAGAAATTAATTTTTTTGAGGAAAACATTTCTGGATTTTTCTTCGAATAATGGACTTCAATGACAACCAACATTTTGAAGTCCAAATCAATGCAGTTTCAAAGATCTTTGAAGTGCTTCAACGGACTGTGCACGATCGCAGCTGAGGAGGAGGGTCTTATCTCGCGAAACATTAGGTCATTTTCAAAAAAAAAAATATATACTTTTTAACTACAATTGTTCGGATTGAGCTGATCTCCAACGCGCCGGGAGCTACGTCATCACGTTGAAAGGTCAGGCTCGATGTCGCCGTCGCCGGCGGAAGTACCGCCCCACTCGACCGTGCGAAGGAGGATAGTTCAAATTGTACTGGTCGCTTTGTAAACAGGCCGGTACTTCTGGAGACGCTGGCGACATAAGATGGTGCTAATCTCCATAAGATAAGTTATTGCACATGACAACTAACTAGGCCTCTTCCGTCTACATAATGCAGGATCTGAATTTGGTTACATGAACTAAACTTGTAAATACAGTATAGTATGAATGTCATCTGAAATTGTAGCATCAATATTACAGAAAAAAGTGTCAGTAAATGAATGAGCAAGATAATATTAAGTGTGTCAAAAGAGGGATATTAATTAAAAGGGACTGAGTGATATAGTATAGTACAATAATATACTAATGCCCTGCTGGTTGGAATGAGCTATGAAAAACAGAAAAGAAGGAAACGTGCCCTCTGTACAAGGGCCAAGTTGTAATTTGCAATCAACCGGCAAAACTATGGGAGCGAGCATGAAGGAGCCCCTGTTTGCTTTGCTGATCTGTATGAATGATATAGTGTAGTCAAGGGGAGGTGAGGATGAATCATGTTGATGGCCCGACTGCTGTTATGAAAGAGAGCCGGAAAGCCTCCACTTCCTGTATGACACACTCTCCATTTCCTGCCTGCACACATTTCTCACACAGAGGGTGGCAGAGCCACGCAGCACTGGGACACTTACGGAGCTAAAACAACATCCTGAAGGAGGAGGTTACCGGGCCTTAAAGCCAGCGGGGTTCTCCGTCTGGGGAACGCTTGTCAAAGCTTCGTTAATAAGAACAGACGGAAGGACCGCGGGTGCAAACGCCCCTCCTGACGGCCGCTGACTTTTAAATAATCCTGTGAATTTCCTAAATCAACCAAAAGAAGGTTAATGATGCCCACCCAGGTAGAAGTCATTATGGCGGTGTCAAAAAGTGGATTATTGTGGACCTAGGTATTGTCTAATATGTACTAACAATTTGTTATTTCATTCTCATAACAGCTGTGGAGAGGGATTGCAAAGCTTCACGACCCAAATTAGTTTATGGCATAACTTTTAATTGAAATAGATCTGTTTGCTTTGCTTATCACTCTTGAAGTGTTATCTCTTCATCTCTCCCGTCTCACTGAGGGATTTCAATTCACTCTTACTCTCTATTGTTTTACCAGTTTAAGGTCAAGTCTCACTGGCGTGCTGTAATCATTAGCATCCTCCTCGTAAACTCCCTAATTTGTGCTTTGTAATCGCTCCTTATATTCAAATAAAGCAATACCCTCCCTACCTGTCACAAGGGTGGGCATCTTCGCCTAGCCCTCAGCGCTACAACATTAGGAGGGGTTAATCTACACAAGATCCACCACATGCACTGCTTATACTCGGAGTTAATAAGACTAAAGCATTATTAGCCCGGCTCCATAACATTCCCCCGTAATAACGCCGTCGGCTGTCAATCATAGGCACAATTAAATTGTTTAATGAATAAATTTGCATAAATAATGGTGTGGCTGTAGGAAACATCTGGTTCCTGCAGTTTAATGACATACCTTGCATCAGACCCCCATATGGAATGCTAAAGAAAATGCTGTTTTGATGCTAACTAAATGAAAAGTATCACTCAGATTAATCTGGGCTTTTTGACAGAGATGAAATCACTTAACGAGAGTGATTCTGGCATGTTACAAGCCTCACAGTTAATTGCTTCAGGAGGAGCCGGCCCCGTGTCTCGCTTTCGCCGGCAAACCGAGCCGCCTGCCCGAGAAGTCACAGTTTTTTCCTCGCTGCATTTCAATATTGCGAAGGCATCAGGAATTTCGAGACAGTGCCAAATTAAATGCAAATTGGCTCCCTGATGCTATCACATCTGGCTGAACTATTCCTTAAAATCTTTATGTGCTGTTTTTACAATTTAGATGAACAATTGCCACTACATTGCTAATTTCTTCTGCATGAACACTCCACGCAGCCAAGATATACATTTGAATCTTTTGGGCTGAGAACGGGACGTGCTTTTAATCATGCCGGAGGAACTGCAGAAATGCAGACATCAGTGTCATTACTGTGCGATTCCACAAATCATGCGATACTCAGCATCGCATTACAACACAATTGCTTTCTGTTTACAAATGTACATGCATTTGTGGAACAGATTTACTTAAAACGTCTCCGTCTAAATATAGTATTCTTTCCCCCTCCCTTCTCTAGACAATCATCAGTTTCAAATGTGTGATGAATTTAAAAAAGTTTCATATGGCCTTGAATCACAAACTGTAAATCATTACTTAAAGGAGAACTCCGGGCAATTTTTAAGTTAATCTTGATCGTTACACCTTTGTGAGTAATGTCTATAGAAAAAAAAACCAACCGGATTGGTGCTTGCAACACGGAGCTGTTCCCGCAAATGCCCAGAGCTCCCACTCAGCTAAAACGGCAGTTATGGGGGCATATACATAAAGAGTGTCTTTGTGCCTCATAACAGACACGAAATGCAATTAAAATGTCTGTCCAACATGAACAGGCCCCTTACATGTGAACAAGATGCGTTTAGCAACTTAGCCATTGTTTAAATTCACCTAAATAGTGTTTAAGACGGCTAGCTGTAGTCTCGCGCTAAAGTCCCGTGGGAACTCAGTTGTAGCCGGAAAAAGCAAATAAGTTGCTAAACGCATCTTGTTCACATGTAAGGGGCCTGTTCATGTTGGACAGACATTTTAATTGCATTTTGTGTCTGTTATGAGGCACAAAGACACTCTTTATGTACATGCCCCCATAACTGCCGTTTTAGCTGAGTGGGAGCTCTGGGCATTTGCGGGAACAGCTCCGTGTTGCAAGCACCAATCCGGTTCGTTTTTTTTTTCTATAGACATTACTCACAAAGGTATAACGATCAAGATTAACTTAAAAATTGCCCGGAGTTCTCCTTTAAATGATTTTTATATCTAAGACACTGTGCATGCATACTGAGATTGTACTGGGCAATCGTGCTACTGTCTGAGCATGCCTTGAGAGCAGTGATCTACACATGCCTTTGGATTCTGAAAATTACACCTGCATAGTAAAATAATTTCCGGTCCCACTTTATATTAGGTGGCTTTAACTACTATGTACTAACATTTAAATTAATAGTTTGATACAATGCACTTATTGTGTACATATGTTTTTACGTTGTCCTTAAAAAATACCTGTAGGCATATGTAATTACAGCTGTAATTAATTTCTGTAATTTCATCTACAATTACACTGTTGAGCCTTCCCTTACACCTTAACCCAACCTTAAACCTACCCATGCACCAAACATGTCCCTAACCTGACCCTTATCCCACCTCAATAGCAGTAAAGGTGTTTTGCAAAACAACATGAACACAATCAGTACAGTGTATTTATTTTTTATACAAGTATATGCCAGTTAAGAACACCTAATATAAAGTGTGACCGAATTTTCAAAATAAAAATTGCATTTGATTCCAGAATTAACTTTGCATCAACATTTCTCTACTATTTTGCATAAAAAAATCAGAAATTGCTTATATTCAATCAATAACTGACAAGTATATTTTCCCCATCTTAATATGGATAACTCTGTTTGTTTAAACCTTTGTTTACATCTCTGGGGATTATATTTTTTTAATGGCTGTCTTTTACACACACACACACACACACACACACACACACACACACACACACACACACACACACACACACACACACACACTAATAAGTCACCATACTTGCATACCAATTGCATTACAGTATGTCTTTGCTTTTGGTTTTGCCATGTTTTATTTCAATATAAGAGATGCTACTGTACTTAAACTTGTACTCCTTGTAGAGTGCAGTTGCAGGGATCGTATAAAAATCTGCATTCTTATGTGACCAGGAAAATTAAAATCATGAAAGATTTATCATTATGAGGGCCTAACATCTCAAGTTATAATGAGCACAAACCTAAGACCAATGCAGACTGTAAAATATTATTATTATATCAATGAATAAAATGCAACCTAGAGATAGGAATTTTATTCCATTGCTTATGGAAGTGCCCTCAAGTTCAAAATTATTGGGAAAAGGTTTTGGACTTTTTGTGAAACAGAATGTCTCCAAATGTCCTAAACTTTGTATATTTAATATTTTCCCTGTAACTTGCACTCTTACTAACTCTGGTAAGAAAATGTTGACCTTCTGTTTATTACAAGCAAAACTTGTAGTTACTCGTCATTGGAAAAACACAGAAATCCCTCATTTTAAACAATGGTTACAAGGAATTGTCTGGTTGTTTGGCTTTGGAGAAACTCACATATATTGTTAAAGGAAAATCTGGAAAGTTTTTCAAAGTATGGAACCCCTTTATAGAATTTTTGAAGGAACCAGGTATAACTTTCACCATGTTATGATATACCATTGTCTTGACATTAGTATAGATGTTGTCGTTTATTTTTATTTTTATTACCCCCTTTTTTATTTTATTTTAATTTTTTTTGTGTATATTATTTATCTGTGCTTGTTTTAATGTAAATGTTTCTAAAATTATTAAATACGATGTTGAAAAAAAAAAATATTATTATGATTTTGCCAGGTTCAAGTTCAACAGGACAGATGCAGCAACTGGAACAGACACTAGCAACCCTAACTTCGGCTTTAAACCGGATTAGATTTCTGCTTTCAGCATGTTAAACCTACACCTGAGAACTAAGAGAATTCCAAAATGAACAATTAAATCCAGACTTAGATGGCTGATGAACAGGGAGCAATGTTTTGACAGCACCACAGTGTTTACTATCTGTGCATATTACACTGGGACTGGAAAATGTATTTTAACACTGAAAAGGAAAAAAAACAATACTTCACATTTAAATATTATGAACTTTCTTAGTCCCTAAACATTCAGGCCAATGGCTTGCATGGGAACAGTCCTGAAGTAATGTTTGCATACATATTTACAACATTTTATATTTACACATTTTATAATACAAGCTATAGATTTTCCTTGAATATCTGACATTCAACTTAGAAGTTATTCCAAAACTTCCAAGAGAAGGCCACATGAGACTGCAGAGCAATTTACTAATCAGTAGCGGTCCTATAACATCCTTTCACGTCCCTGCAGCCCGAGACCCACAGTCCGGGAGCGGTTAAAGGTCTCATCCTCATGAGGATTTCGGAAGAGCGCAAATATTTCTCCCCTGAGAAGTATGTTGGTCAAAATGCAAACACGAGACAGCCATCGTAATGAGAAAGACGTCCCTTCAGTCAGATGATTCTGACAGAGCCAGGACCAAAGAATCCTGTAGACTGATTAAAAAACACTGAGAGAAAGATTAAGGCCTTGTCCACACTAATACGGTTTCGTTTGAAAACGCATCTTTTACTCTCCATTTTGGCCTTCCGTCCACACTGAGACAACATTTTTTTTTTAAATAAAAAAACTAACCTTTTTGAAAACGCTCTCCAAAGTGGATAAATTTGAGGTTTTTAAAAACGATGACGTAAGTTTAGTCATGTGACACATATTGAAACCACATGTTTATACCGGTATAGTGCCTGTTATGTGCAATTCACTTTCACACAGTTGCTAAAATATGTTACTTTGCACACTCTTCACATCACAGTCCTGCAAATATGACAGAAAATGTACTCGCATTTGCTGTCCTGTAGCAATACATGAGAGCAGTTGCGTTTTAGACCAAACACATGGTGAGTAAGTGCGATCAGTGAATGCTGAGATAATAATAATAATAATAATACATTTATTTTGTATAGCGCCTTTAAAAGTTGCTTTCTCAAAGCGCTTTACAGACAAGCATAACAACAGAAAAAAACGCTACACACTTTAACCACAAAAATAATCAGGTAAAATAGTCAGGTAAAAGCAATCCTAAAATAAAATTCCATAGAGATATTTTGCTAAATAAAATGATCCAGCGTGAAGAATTGCGCGATAACTTTATTATTTATTTTACCGTCTGTATCATCTCAGTGAGCTTTTGTGAGGGTTTACGCATGCGCAGTAAGGTGAATTTAGCATTTTCAGACGTTTCAGTGTGGACGAGAAACTTTTGAAAACGTTTGAAAACGCTAATGTGGACGGAGAGCGTTTTTAAACAAAAACGTCATATTCAAATGTATCCGGATTAATGAAGACATAGCCTAAGGGTGGAGAAAAGGCAGCTAGAGCTCATGCACTCAGTTGTGTTTCTTTTAAAATGCATTAGGTTTGGCGGAGAGTCTTGGGAAATGGGGAGCTGGATTAGGTGCTGCGAGGGAGGGGGAGGCTCATTAATGTTGTTATTATGTTTGGTACATGTTTGTTTGAAGATCCTGGTGCACTCCGTGTTGACATATTGAGAAGGGTGCCTTGAGGGACCCTTTACACGCAGCCGGCTGCACTCGCACTCAAAGACTTATTGTTACGGCCCACGTTCAGGGCGACAGAGGTCAGTGGCTTTCTCCTGAAGTCCTTCGACTGCCCGAGACCCTGAGGACTGAGGTTTTATTTAACAAAATTACAGTCAGTGGATTCATATTGTCATTGTTAAACACTTCTGAGAGGACACTTCTAATGTACCTGAACTCAACCGACGTGTACCTGTTGGCTCAGCTATATCCTACTCCATCAGAAGCCTCTAAATCAGCAGAAATCTTGGAGTCTTCCAGGTCTCAAATCCTAGTTCTGATCAGTAGTTCGAGTCGTTACCCAAAACCCTAAGGACACATTAGGGCTACTTTATTTAAAGAGCAATTCTCACGGTGCAACTAATCAGAAAAAGGAGCGCGCTCCCGGCCCGGGCAGCTGTGTCCTCATGCCAGAAGTTTTGAGGGCTGAAAAATGAGTTTATGGTTTCTGAAATATGTTTTGAACAAGAGAGGGTCTCCAAAATAGACAAAGGCATATCTGCCAAGATTGAGGAGTGGCTGGAATGTTCTTGTTTTTTTAGCGTGGGTTGAATGAAAAAAGGTTTGTCTGGCTAGTGTTCTCCAAACCCACACAATCTCCTTTGAGTGCATTTACGCTCAACACACACACAAACATTCAAATACACACACACACTGGCCTACATTGTCTGTTCAAGAGCACTCCCCACACTAAGACACACCTCAATACCACTGACCCAACCTCAGTCCGGCGTTTCCATCAAAAACACATAGCGTCAACAGCTGCTGAGTCTCTCAGAAAAACCCCTCCTTTGTATTTTTCATCATATCATTTCTAAACCTTTATGCTTTATACTCAGGGGGTCAATAATACTTGGTGAAAGCAATCCGTTAGCATTCCTAATCTCAATGGCACTTGCTTGGCTGAAAAAGCACAGCCCTGTTCCACTGCCATTTTGTTTTGAGCCAATGACCTGAACTTAATCATGTGACTAATGACTCTAAATGCAGCAGACAGGGTACATTTCACAAATGTAAACAACAAAAGGTACTGCTAAAACATATACTGTATATGTAGAAATATTTGCAATTTTCTATAATGAAATATTTGCAATTAAATGGTCAGTACATTTGACAAAAAAGGTTGTTTTTTTATTATTATTCAGGCAAAGGTAAAACTGGTTTGTGTTCACATAATATATGTGTGTGTACTGTGTATAATTATTTTGTATATATAAATAGGCACTTCAAGAGTCCGCACACTCCACCACACTTTTTTGGTGGGGTGTGCGGACTCTCTTGAAGTGCCTCTCTACTTGGAATTTTTTGTCTACGCACCTCATTTGGACTAATTTTAAGGCCAGTTCTTCAGTATATATACACATTACACTCACATGCATGTATATATTTTAAGAAAAATGTGTTATTGATATATAAAATATTTATTTTGATCAATCAACTATAAATACATATACAGTATATACATGCAAATATTTATTAAATATATACATGCATATTTGTGTATTTATAAATACAAAATAATTATACACAGTACACACACATATATTATGTAAACACAAACTTTTATTTTGGATGCACTTAAGCGCGATAAGTCATTGCCCAGCACTAATATTAAATCTTTGCCCGACATTGACGTAATTTTCCATCATTTATTCCAATGCTTCCCTTGCCATAGGTGAAAATCCATGTTTTCACTGTTATACGGTAGGGGGCGCTATTACATATCTTCTGAAAGAGTACAGAATATCTGGATCCAAAAACAAGCGAAGAAGAAGCAGAAACAAGCGATAGAAGCATTCATAGACATAATAAATACATAGACGCCCTATTGGCCGCTGGATCGTACGTCAACGGGGCCGCCATATTGCGGAGGGCAACTTCCCATAACTCTCATAACGGTAACTGAGAAAAATGCCTGCTTCGTGTGCTGCTTGAGGCTGTACAAATCGGCGCACAATTGAAAATAGGTCTCGGGGGAATTACCTTTCACAAACAAGACTGAACATTTGTTTCTGGTTGTATTTGGTCATTATATAATTAGTAATAGTAATGTTAGTTGGCCACCGGAGTCAGCCAGACTAAAATAGCTAGCGATGTTGCTAGTCAACTTAGCTGTGAAAGTTGAGACATGAGTTGACATGATTTAATATTATAGTTTTAGCTTATATCATATTTTATATTATAAAGTAAATTTCCTGAAATCTAAATATTCATCTATATTTTCTTAAAACCGACTTTTATGACAAGTACTCGTTTTGGGTAGGTACTAGTAACTATTTCATTTACTATTTTTATTATTGTCTATATTATTCTGCAATTGATATTATATCGTAGCCTATTTGGTATTATTATTATATTATACCACTTGCGATTATCAATCTATTATAGCTATGCTGTTCAATTATTTTACTATTCACTAGTCACTATTTAACTTATTATTTTTTATTGTCTATATTCTGTAATTGATATTTTATATTCTATTGCTAATAATATAGTATTATACATAAACTATATGCTATTATCAATATATTATTATTATATTATTGTACTTATGATATTATATAAATACTATTCATTACTATTTTATTTGCTGTATACTGTTTGTTTGTTTGTTTGTTTGTTTGTTTGTTTGTTTGTTTGTTTGTTTGTTTGTTTGTTTGTTTTAGTGACTGTACACTAAACTATTTACTATTACTTCTCACTTTATCTTATATTTACTATTTGCATTCCACTGTAGTTGTACCATATCATATGTATTACCATAAAGGATCCATCAGTTATCTTTGTTATTGTATATTTGGAGTATCTATCTGTAAATATCTATCATTACAGATATTGCTATAAAAAATACAGAAAGCAGCCTGCCGGTGTGATTTGAATTTGCCGATTTGTTTCATTTTCTCAATAGCGGTCAATTCTAAGCACAAGAAAAGCTAAAATCGGGTTAAAGACAGAAAATGCTTTTTCCACAATAAGAAAACTTTTTCATTTAATGTGAAAATTAAATTATATCTCAGAATGGGGGTCTTCACAATTATTATCCAAGAATAAAAAGCCGAATACATGACAAGCCTGAGCTTTGACAATTCCTTATTAAAAAAATATTTTATTAGTCTAACAATCGAGATTTTAAATAACTAGAGACTAGAACTTTTTGTACACCACCAACAAACCACTGAAATCGGTTGATAAATGTAAACGTTATTTTAGTTTTTATCCAGAAAAAACGCAGCTCACCCATTTACTTGCATTTGTTTACAGCGCAGTCTTGCCCTCAGCAATATGGCGGATGCGTTGACGTATCGCAGCAACGTTCCAAAGCGGCCAATAGGGCGTTTATATTATTATGTCTATATGGAAGCATTGCTTACACGTAAGCTAACACGGTCATCAAACATCCCACCAAAACACCCAGGAAGATCACTGTGAAAACTTTAAGGGTGTTGATGGACTTGATCTTCTCTTACTATGTTTTGATCATACTGAAATCCATCCGGACGTATGATGGAACGTAGTCTTTGCTTTTTTTTTAATTAAACTTACCCCCATTGAAGTGTTCATAAAAAAAATTAATGAATTAGGCAACTCAAAAAAATAAACTTTCGAAAAGCACCACAAAATCAACCTACAATTATCTGACATAAAGTTGTCTTTGAAACAATAAACTGCACATCAATGTATTTTGATTTTTATTCTGTTTTGATAGAATATATTTCAATAAGATAGCATACAAAGTATGTTCTTAAAACATTTCTGCCATAAATTAAGCATAGCAATCAACTTTTCTAACTTCCAATGCTGTTCTGGAGTGTGTAGCCAAGGACACACACTGGTGGTAGGGCCACTGTGAGGTGCCACCTTGGCACATCGAGCACCTTCGGCAGCAGACGAATTCTGCAAAAGACAGGATGGAGCGGCACACGCTTCCTCTCCTCTAAAACAAGGGGGCTGAGCGTTTTCGCACTCCATGAATGCATTGCAGCGTGGCTCGGCGGGCTGTTAATCTGTTTGCACATTTGTGGCGCTAACAATGTGTTGACAACACGCTGACATCACACAGATGTCAGACGCATCTGCCTCTTCTGGCCCATGAATATTAATGCAAAGCGCTTTGTCTCCTCCCGTTTACAGCAGGCCCTCGTTTTCTGTCGGCACTCATTTACACCAGCTCGCACATGTTTTCTTTACCTCTGCACTGCTCTTTTCTTTATTCGTTTTCTCTCGCCCCTTCTCATCTTATTGTTTGATCAAGTGATATGCTTCACTTTCCCTCTGTGCTGGAAACACTTGCTCAAATTGGAAAATGTTTCACCTCCGCTTTAGTAAAGGTGTCATTTTCGTTGGTTTTCTATTCTTTTTTATACAATGTAAAGTAAAGCATGCAAACACCTCTACAGTACAGTGCAATAAAGAAGGGATTTGGCTTTAAATCATCAGTTCTTCACCTCTATCAAACTCAGGGTGCCATTTATCCAACCAATCAAAGCTGCTGGACTATTTTCACAGGCCCACCACATATATGATAAATATATTTTTACAACAAATTTTGATGTGTACAAATATGTGATTCAGTGCTAATGCAAAAAAAAACTAATGACATCCATGACATCACACACTCTTGCTAGAACACAATTACTGCTTTACAATTTTCAGACCCTTCTAACTTACAGTATGCTCACACAAGTCATCTCACAATTTTTAAAAAAATCCTTGTCTATTAGCTGATAAGATTACCTTATTTAAATATATTTAATACATTTCTCACAATTCGCAATGATCAATGTATGACAGAAAACCAAATGTTTAAATATGCAGGTTATCCCCATTCAACCGCCTCCACATGCCCCTGTTTTCCCAGTGCATTGTGGGAGCAATAAGGAATCTGTGGTTAAAAGGAGTATATTCTGCTCTGCGCTGGGATTATCCGTAAAGTGTGGGAGATAATTGCCCTAATCAAGAGAGGTTAATTAGCCCGACTGTGTCTGCAACCAAGGAAGAGTGTTATCAAAGCGGCACCGCTGGTGTGGTGGGGTGACACAGGCCTCACCTCTTTTGCAATTAGGGCATCTCTACAGAGGCGATAACGCAGGGTTAAATATTCACTGTGAACACCGCTGTGGCGCTGGGAGCAGATGATGTGTTGTGTCAGACTCTGTGCCCCCAGGAAGAGGGGAGAACTGCAGAGGAGTGTAAGCATGTCATGTGATTGCTGGACAAGGAGCCTGATTGGCTGATGACAGATAAGATGTAATCAAACATTACCAAAAGGAAACATCCCTCTAGCTAGGTTTTTGAAATCAATGGATTTGATTCTATATTAATTTAATTTGCTCGATTCTTTAGAAAACAATGGGGGGGGGGGTTATAGACACTATAAAGTATACTTGAAACTGTTTTAATTGATTTGCAACCTGCAAATGTGTCCTTCTTTTCCCGTGAATGCAGGATACATCAGAAGGATCCTTCGCAGCCTTGCCGAATGCATTGCGCGCCAGAGACGAAATTGCCAGATTACACTTTTAAATGTAAGTATTGGGTTTCAATTTAATCAAGTAATCTAATGTATCTAATGATAAAAATGAAAGAAAAAAAACATATATATAATACAATAAAGGTTCAAATGTTGACTTACATGTTACCAGTACTGTATGTGATTTTACATAGACTGGTTTATACTACTTAGACTTTATTATGTACATAAATTGACCATGGTGAACATCTTTAGATAAACCCCTTTTTGTGTTTAGGCAGTTATAACTAATATATATATATATATATATATATATATATATATATATATATATATATATATATATATATATATATATATATATATATATATATATATATATATATATATATATGACGATACTATGTTAAAATTGCTTAATAAGCTGTGCACCATTAGGCTGACTATATTAATTTACATGTATGTGTGCATTAAAAGTACCATTTCAGCAACGAGGATGTTCCCTTTCAAGGGAACTCGAGCTGCGTCAAGCTGTGGGAACGCCTCTGCGTGTGTGCGTCATGAAGCACGTATGGAATCAGTCCAATGGAGAGACGGAACGTCATAGGCGGGTGACGTCATCGACCAGGAAACTATAAAGCACCCCCAAAACACAAGCGCGACAGCTTCTATGCCTTCAGTAAGCGCTATATGTGGATCTGTCTCAAGTGTTTTTGTCTGTCACTAAGCAGGAGTTTCACTATTTCAAAAAAAACTATATATATATATATATTATATTGAGAGACAATGGCGAGCGAACAGCAATTTAAGAAGTGTGTTCCTCCCTGCTCGCGCTATTTAACGGGCGGGGATACACACAGCTTATGTGTTGTTTGTTTGGGAGTGCAGCATGCCCAGTCAGCTCTCGAGGGGGCTGATTGTGAGCATTGCGAGCGTTTGCCTCTTAGAACGCTCCGCTCCCGCCGATCACTCTTTGAGGAGAGTGGTTCGGTTCGCGATCCCCGCGGATCGGGTCCCGCTCATGCCGAGGCTGAGCGCCGACGTCATTCGTGGGGATCGCAGATGGATCTAACAGCGGGGCTTGAGACGGGCTTTGCCCTATCTCAGCCCTTACCTGTTAGATCCAGTGCCTCAGTCTCGGGTTCGGAAGCACGCTCTGCGGTTTCTTCCCCCCGAACTGAGGCCCCAGTACTGCAACTATCCAGTTCTGAGGATCTGGATGTTGTTAGTCTGGATGCGGGAGATGTCGATGATTCGCCATCTCGCTCTCCCGAAAGTGAGGAGCTTATGGAGGTGCTCACTCGTGCTGTGTCTAAATTAAGCATCGAGTGGCCAGCTGTTAGGCAGGAGTCTAGAGAAAAATCTAAACTAGATGAGAGATTTTTGCCTTCCCGTTCCCAACCTCCACGCCGGTGCTTGCCCTTTTTTCCTGATTTACACTCAGAGGTTTCGAGATCGTGGAAAAAGCCGGTCTCTTATCGTGTTTTTAGCCCTCAAACGTCCACATATTCGAATATCGTGGGGGCTAAATCTCACGGTTATGGGGCGATGCCTAAAGCAGAAGAGGCGCTTGCTAGTCACCTTTCTGCTGAAGCTGCATCTTCTTTTAAAGCACCACTTTTACCCTCTAAACCCCTCAGAAGTACATCTGCTTTAGTGGGTAAGGCGTATTCGGCGGCCGGTCAAGCCTCGGCGTGCCTGCATACTATGTCCATCTTGCAGGCATACCAGGCTGACCTATTAAAGGACGTGAGTGATTCTCAAGAGGTCAGCACTGATGTAGTTCGCGAACTGCGTCAGGCTGCAGATTTATCTCTGCGCGCCACCAAGGAGTCGGCCAAGCTAATGGGCCGTACTATGGCAGCCCTGGTGGCCGCAGAGAGACATCTATGGTTAAATCTCTCTGGCATGAAAGAAAAAGATAAAGCTTTTCTTTTAGACGCTCCTCTCTCTCCTCATGGTCTGTTCGGTGATTCTGTGAATACTGTCATAGATAGATTTCAGGAAGAGAAGAAACAATCAGCAGCGTTTCAGAAATTTATGCCTCTTAAAATTCATGTCCCCGGTACTGCTGGGCGGGAGCAGTCCAGGCCGTCAGTCAGCTCCTCACATAGGGCGCAACAGAAGCAGAGTGTCGCGTCTCGCGCTCCCCCTTCCAAACAGTGGGACCAGACGCGGCACTCTCAGCCGAAGTCTTCTGGCAAAACTGATCTGAGGACAGTTATTATGGCCAAGAAGGCTTCGGCAAAGAGGAAGTCCTGACGCCACTGGCGTCAGGATGCTGAGGGTGGTCCCTGCCGTGGGAGAGAGGTGTTCACCGCATTACACGGTGCCCGCTCTTCTTCGGTGCCCTCAGGGGCCCGTTCTGCCAACCCCGCCTTCATGCCGGGGCACAGACGGTCCCAGCGAGCGCTTTCCCGAGGGACGCTCGCCCCCTCTGAGGAGGGTCTCAGAGCAGTTAAGCCAGTCGTTCCCTGCCGGTGCGCCGTTACAGGACGCTGCGTTTGCTGCTCAAGTTACACCAGAGGCCAGTCTCGAGAGACTGGTACCCTTAGTAGTATTTCTGGCAGAGTGGAAAAACCTTCCAAAAATATCTCAGTGGGTTCTGCACATAGTAGAAAAAGGTTATGCTATCCAATTCAGGTGTCGTCCACCAAAATTCAGAGGGGTTCTGCCCACAGTGGTGGGCCCCGAGCAGGCTCTGGTAATGGAACGAGAGGTGAAAGCGCTCCTTCAGAAGGAGGCTATAGAACGGGTTCCTCCTCCCAGTTTGGAGTCGGGTTTTTACAGCCGATATTTCATCGTTCCAAAGAAGGATGGGGGGTTGCGTCCAATTTTAGATCTGCGCCTGTTGAATCGCGCGGTAGGGAAGCTAAAATTCAAGATGCTCACTATCAAGCAGATTGTGGCACAAATCAGATCCGAGGACTGGTTTGTCACGATAGATCTGAAGGACGCGTGCTTCCATATTTCCATCCTTCCACAGCACAGGAAGTTCCTGAGGTTCGCCTTCGGGGGCGAGGCGTACCAGTACAAGGTTCTTCCATTTGGCCTAGCTTTATCTCCCCGCACTTTCACAAAATGCATGGATGCAGCTCTAGTGCCCCTGAGGCTTCAGGGCATTCGTATCCTCAATTACATCGACGATTGGTTGATTTTAGCTCAGACGGAGCAGATGGCGGTTCGGCATCGAGATGTCGTTCTCGCTCATATAAGAAAGTTGGGGTTAAGGCTGAACGCGAAGAAAAGTGTTCTATCTCCTTCTCAGAAGACCGCTTTTCTGGGCGTCGTTTGGGATTCGGTCTCGATGCGGGCACGGCTCTCCCCGACCCGCATCGCTTCGATTCTCGCAGCCGTGAAACAAGTAAAGCTAGGCCAGCTACTCACTGTAAAACAGTTTCAGAGACTGTTGGGTCTGATGGCAGCAGCGTCCAACGTTATACCTTGCGGCCTGCTGTACATGAGACCACTGCAGTGGTGGCTCCGGACCAGGGGATTCTCCCTGAGGGGAAATCCCCTCCGCACGATCAAAGTCACGCGGCGCTGCCTTCGTGCTCTGGTCATGTGGAAAGAAACCTGGTTCCTATCCAAGGGGCCTGTGTTGGGGGCTCTTTGTCGTCGCGTGACGCTAACGACGGATGCTTCCCTCACAGGGTGGGGGGCGGTCATGAGTGGTCGTCCAGCCCAAGGTCTGTGGCAGGACCATCATCTATTATGGCATATAAATTGTCTAGAGATGTTGGCAGTGTTCCAAGCTTTGAAACACTTCCTAGCAGACCTCAGAGGTCATCACGTGCTAGTTCAGTCAGACAACATGTCGGTGGTCTCGTATATAAATCATCAGGGGGGCCTGCGGTCGCGTCCACTTTACAAGTTGGCCCGTCAGATCCTCCTGTGGTCCCAGGGGAGATTACAGTCTCTGAGAGCTATGTATCTTCCTGGTTATCTGAATGTGGTAGCAGACTCCCTGTCGAGGCAGGGGCCGAGGCCGGGGGAATGGAGGCTCCACCCCGAGGTGGTGGAGCTCCTTTGGTTGAGTTTCGGTCGCGCCGAGGTGGACCTATTCGCTTCCAAGGAGACAACGCACTGTCATCTGTGGTTCTCCATCAGTCAGCCAGCCCCTCTGGGGTTGGACGCTCTGGTACAGCCGTGGCCGAGGTCACGTCTGTATGCTTTTCCCCCGATTGCTCTGCTACCAGGAGTTCTGGAGAGGGTTCGCCGGGACGGGGTCAGCCTACTTCTAGTAGCCCCGTTCTGGCCGGCCCGAGTATGGTTCACGGACCTAATATCTCTTCTGGACGGCTCTCCCTTGGAGATTCCGATCAGGAGGGATCTACTCTCTCAGGAGGGCGGTACGATATTTCACCCCCGCCCAGAGTTGTGGAAACTGTGGGCTTGGCCTCTGAGGGGGCCCAGCTCATAGAAACTGGTCTCTCAACTGAGGTTGTTGAGACCATCCTTCACTCCAGAGCTCCGTCCACGAGGAAGTTATATGCCCTGAAGTGGAAACTTTTCACTTCTTGGTGTGCAGAACACCGGCAGGACCCAGTTAACGGCCCAGTGGGTGCAGTGCTGGAGTTCCTGCAGGAGCGTTTCTCTGCAGGGTTATCCCCCTCCACACTAAAGGTGTATGTGGCGGCACTAGCTGCTTACCATGTCCCTTTCAGTGGAGTTTCTCTTGGGAGACACCCACTTATAACTCGCTTCCTTCGTGGTACTTTGAGGCTGAGGCCTGCAGTTCGCATGAGGGTGCCGACTTGGGATTTGTCCATTGTATTAGAGGGCCTCTCTTTGGCCCCCTTTGAACCTATTGAGGAAGTTTCTGAGAAATTCCTCACATATAAGACTCTCTTTCTGCTTGCAATATCCTCAGTTAAAAGAATCGGAGATTTGCAGGCTCTGTCGGTTGCACCCTCGTGCCTGGAGTTTTCGCCTGGTATGGTTAAGGCTTTTCTATACCCTAGACCAGGTTATGTCCCTAAGGTCCCTACTAATGCTGTTAGACCTACAGTGCTGCAGGCTTTCTATCCTCCTCCTTTCGTGTCATCAGATCAGGAGAAACTTAACCTTCTCTGCCCTGTTAGGGCGTTAGACGCTTATGTCCACAGAGCTGCCCTGTGGAGGAAATCAGAACAGTTATTTGTGTGCTTTGGGCCACCCAGGAAGGGGTGTCCCGCGTCTAAACAGAGAATGAGCAAGTGGGTGGTTGAGGCCATCTCACTTGCTTATGAGTCGGCTGGTCAGCCTTCACCTTTGGCTGTACGAGCCCACTCTACTAGGAGTATGGCTGCCTCTAAGGCATTATTGTCAGGAGTATCGCTGAGTGACGTTTGTGATGCGGCTGGGTGGTCCTCACCGCATACGTTTGTTAAGTTCTACGAATTGGACTTGAGTTCCACTCCTGGGGCACAGGTGCTCTCGTCCTCTGTGCGCTAGTTCCCACATGACGGTCATTTGCTCCTATGGCGACGTGGGTATGGGCGTTCCCACAGCTTGACGCAGCTCGAGTTCCCTTGAAAGGGAACGTCTCGGTTACGTATGTAACCCTAGTTCCCTGATAGGGAACGAGACGCTGCGTCGTTCTGCCATACTCCCAGCATGCCCGTTAGCGCTTCCTTCAGGCCTATCAGAAGCTGTCGCGCTTGTGTTTTGGGGGTGCTTTATAGTTTCCTGGTCGATGACGTCACCCGCCTATGACGTTCCGTCTCTCCATTGGACTGATTCCATACGTGCTTCATGACGCACACACGCAGAGGCGTTCCCACAGCTTGACGCAGCGTCTCGTTCCCTATCAGGGAACTAGGGTTACATACGTAACCGAGACGTTTCTGAGCCAAATGAAGATAAAGATGTGTTCTGGCGACTGGCATGTTTATTGAACCAATCAGATAAGAGTAAAACGAGAGTCAGCGAGAAGCTCATTTGATTGGCTACATGATGAAGGTGGACCCGCCCTCCTCTTCTCGCTTGCAAAACCGAATGAGTGAGAGAATCGTGCCAAAACTGTAAGCGCAGCTAAAAGAAAGATGCAACTGTACAAATCGGGTTATTTCGGGAACTTTTTTACACTTCAAAAGTGTAAGCGTGGAAAAATGGAAGTCAGAGGAATACAGATCCTATTTTTTTTGCGTTAGCATGAAGCTGCAGCTTCACAATACATGAATTACACATATGAATAACTGTAAAATGCTGCAAATATTTTTTTCTTACACTTGAAAGGCGATTTACACCTTTACAAATCTTCTCTTGCGCATGCAAATTTAACTTACGCATGCAAACTTATGTACACTTTCACAAATCTTACCAAGCACATGCGATTCTTTATGGCATCATATTACCTTCATACAATCGGCCTTCGGAGGATGCAGCCCCTGAATTGGGACACAGCTAGTGGGTTAAGTGGACTTCATTCCAATCAAACCTCACAAGTCACAATGCCTTGGAATCGAAGAGTTGATTCCTTTTTGGATTCCTTAATCTAGCGACTTTTATCCTGCACTATTCATGTACGTGTTTCATATTTCAAACGTAATTTTTGCGGCGTATCAAAAAAAAATTCTCATCTATATGCCGACTAGATTATCTTTTTAAAATTTCATTTAATAGGCCTCTTTCGCACAATGCACAACAACAATGATCAATACATGACAGAAAACCAAATCTCATCTGATGTAGGACAAAGCATTTGCTGACTGATCAACTGGCCAAAAACTCTCTCGGCCAGTCATATTTTTTTGCAAACAGTGTTTAATTGCAATGCGAAAAAATGAATCGCTTTATGAAGCAATATGGGCTGAATCGATTCAGAGAATCGAAAAGCTCAGTTTCTCCCACCACTAATTCCATCTTCAATATTTAATTACTGTTTGATGTAAAACAATAATACATTCATTTGTTTCAGCGGACAAATCAAAACATGTAAAAATCAAAACGCAATTGTGAATGTAATAATAAAGCAGCACGCACCTGTTCAATCATGTGAACTCTGTCGAGTCAGGGTTCCATTAGGGCTTTCAGCCCACAGTTCAGAAATACTGGTGGATTCTCGGATGTTTACTTAAAGTGTAAATTGCAGGTTAACCACCACAACCAATTAATGTGTAGATTAAAGTGCTCAATATGTAAATATTTTAAAAATTTTGTCTTAAAATGCGTTAAAATTACATTTATTGGGGTTTCTTCAAAGGTAGCATGTTTTTTTACCGTAACTGGGTGATGACGTCATAAAAGGGAGTAGCAACCCATACTCTGCTAGATTCCTACTGTTAGTGGCTTGACTATGGACAATTTTGAACCAGTCAGGCTAAACCTGGTGCAAACCCGGATAACATTAAGGAACAAGCCAAAGTCTTTTCAAAATCTTGTCGTCATGTAGAATAGCAAGGAGGGACAACGACTGAAGACATTATTTACTTACATGGTGTTCGTAGTCCTAATCAGAGCTGTAGAGATGCACACACTGCACAGGCACAATGGCGCTTTTGCTGGCATCTGCAGACAGAACGCGATATTGAGTGTGCTAAATCGCAACTAATTAGCGATGCTCATTGTCAGAAAGAAAGAAAGAGATCGATGTCCCTATCGCTGTGTTTGACAGGTGTTTGTGTGGGCTGTGCCACCCAATGGAATCAGCAGTGGAGAGTATGTGCTGCCGTGAGGTGAACGCGTTTTGGAGTTTAGTGGAGCAGCTCGACCCGCGCCGCGACCGGTGTTCAGACGATTTGTGCTGCCTTGTCGAAAAATGCAACCCAAGCGCGAATCGATCACAGAGAATGTCGATTCATTCTCTATTGTTTCCATATTGGTGTAAATCTCATAATATTATGACATCGTTATTTCATTTAAAATGTGTATGGGGAGCATATTTTGTAATCATATACAATTATAATACAATTCGAAGTTATGAGTACTGTATACTGTACTGTCTGTTTTTATTTTTAAAACGGTGTGAAAAGTAAAAATTATCATCAAATAATCCATTAATCTGACGTGCCTCACGCAGCATCCTGGTTTTGACGCATGCTGCCTGAACCCGTTTGTTTTGCGAATAGTTTACACTAATTTCAGGCAGAATCACGGTAATCTCATAGCCAGCACACACGAGTATGTTTACAATTGGGTTATTTCATTCATCAACACCATTTTTGCTAGCTGAGTTAGGTCTCCAATATAACTGCTAGTCTACTTGCCGTTAGACTACCGGTAACTCTAGGCTTGGAGTCCCTTTTATGACGTCACGCCCAGCCTAGTGGAAGGGAGAGGGAGTGCTTAAAACCACTGTAAAAAGTACCAACTTTTCATATTATATTCAGCATTTTAGTATAAAAAAACATACAAAACAATGGTGGGCAGTTCTTCTCTTTATGTTTAATAAGCACATTGCATTATCTTCGTGAAAAATTTAACCTGCAATTTACACTTTAACATTTCGTTAAATATATATATAGCCTATAAATGTATTATGTCCATATTCCATTCCATTATGCCGCCTTGGTGAGCGTTCAGAAAGTAAACACAACTGTGATGTGTGTTCTATTCATGTTACACACAGAGAGTGGTGCTCTTGAGCTGTTATGATCAGCGAAGAAGAGCGATAGATGACATGTGATCACGTCAGTAGTGGCTGCGTCCGAAATTTCATACGTGCATCCCAATTCGCGTACTTATGCACTATTCTATGATGACGTTTTGTAGTATGAATTGTGCGAGTAGTGTGTTTACACTGAAAAGTCCTAAAAGAAAAATTGCACTTTAAAAACGAATGATGCACTTAATTAACCGGAAAAAAAGTCAGAAATTGCATACTCTTGAGTAGGTACTTTTTTTTAATAAGTAAATACTTCACGACTGTTAAAAAGTGCGTTCTATATAGTATGAATGTAATCCAGACTTATACATTCGCCATGTTGTCATTATTATGTGACACCATCAGTTACATCGCTTCACTGCCATTCATAAATCCTCTCCCGTGGCCTCATGGGATAGTTTTGTCACATGTTTTCGCCTACTATATACTAGGGAAGTATGCGATTTCGGATGCAGCTGAAGATGTTGGACACTTCATGCACTCAACTGTCGCAGCTTTAATTATGTAGCCGAGGGGGAGGAGCTATCAGACTCTGATTCTGAATGACAAAACATGCAGCTGCCAGAAGTAAAAAGCTAAAACTATAAACTAACTACACCACAGTCCGACAACTTCAACGTCACCAACACTAAGCTTCCAACAACTCTTTCAGTTTTAATCTAAAAACATTTTCTCAGAACGTTTGAGTTGGAATAGTTTATAAGAGCACAATTATTAGCATAATGAGGCTGTAAAAGGCTGAGTTTACCCGTACGGCGTGATGACGTTTAATCTCCTCGACAGCCTCTGTTGTGCAATTTACCCACTTGTTGGCAACCGCCTTTTTCAAGACACGTAACTGCTTAAAAAAATCAGAGTGGGGTGATACTGATGTATTTTATGTCGCAGAATAAAATGGGGCGATTGCAATGCAATTTTAAAAAATCCAGGTTTGGATTTTTGGATTGAAAAAAAAAACAACTGTAAAATTACAGTATGAATATTTATCGCTTAATTACTTAGTGTTCAAAAGTTAAACCATCAAACTTTTATTTTAACGAAAAAACGCAGTGAACCCTTAAAGCGTTAAAAGTATGGGAGTATTTATGCAGTTTTAAATTAAATCACAGCTTTTGAGGATTGATAATCGCACTAAACAATATCACGATTATGGTTTAATTTTGATTAATTGTGCAACCCTACTTACTAACTTAGGTTAAAAAAAATGTCATTGTTAAATATGAACTGCAATCACATTTGGTGTTTAAGCAGGTCATTTTTAGACCTGTGATCAAAAAAGGAGGTAGGATAAACAGGATCAACACAATTTTAAAATTATATCATGAGAGTTGTTTTGTATTTTGTTTTGTTTTGTTTTGTTTTGTTTTTTGGTGCAGAAGTTTCAAGAGTGATGTTTCCCTTATGAGACTGAGATTTTTGAACACAAGGATGGTGGAGGAAATCAGAATGTGAAGGAAGTTTCCACAGGGCAAAAGGGGAGCCGTGCCTGAGCGATGCTCTGCGGTGGGTTGTTTGAAATAGTTCACACTGATGCAGCCTGCTGAACATGCCCAGAGGCTATTGTCCATTTCCAAATGGCAAGCCTTCCCAATTAGCAGCTCTGCACAGCCGTGAATAGATAAACACATCTGTGCCTTCACCCCTTCATTTTTAATTCTTCGTGAGAATCTGCCACCTCTTAAGCCCAGCAATTATGAAGACAGGTGTGTTTTTGGCCTCTAAAGCCTCTACCCTACCCCTATCAAGACAAATCTCTGAGATGGAAGAGGCGCAGATGCAGACGATGACAGAGAGAGATGTTTGCTCGAAAGTAAATGGTGTCATCTCTGGCCCCCCTGTGGAGGCACGTTGCCATCACAAACAGTCTCTTAGTAAATATCACTCCAGGAAAACACACCGTCACAGTCCATTTCAGCCCGAATATTTCACGCTGATTCATGGCTAATCTTAAATAAAGTTTTAGCAAAAGATATCCAAGAGCTACATTCCATCCAAGAGCCATGTCAGTAATCATTTTTATAGTCTTCGATGATGAATTGCATCTCAGCAATTCGAACAAAGCCAGAAAAATACGACACTATACTTCCACAATAAAACTAAATCCTCAGACAGTTAGGGTGCTTTTGCAACACACTGTATGTTCATGGAGAAAGTATATGCTGTGAGCGAGAGTTGATGGTGTGTTTAGGTAGAGGTGCTGCATAGGGGAGCCAAAAGCAGGTCTGATCTATAGAGCTGTAAGTCAGAATCGATCAGGTCCAGCACATTCTGGCTCTGGGGAGATCCAGGATGGATGTCTAGATCTCCCACAGGCTCTGAGCACAGAGGCCCGGGACTGGAAACTGAGGTTAATAAAGACAAAGAAAGAAGAGGAATCTTTCTCTGCTTTAGCTGAGGGCTGTGAATTTTAAATGTTACACCGATTTCTCCACTTTATTCATTCAAAGGGTCGAAGCTTTGGTGAGATTCACCTCTTTTTAATTACACAAACTTGGAGAAAGTGGTGTAACACGGGACATTTAAAATGAATATAAAAAAAAATAATTTTTATTATTTATTTTAATTGGTTTTAAAAATGCTTCATTTTCTGTATGCAAAAAAAGTATATATTTTTAGTAATGTGAACATGTTTTTGATTGTTGATATTCACCCAAAGACTGCCAAAAAGTACATATAGATTTCGATTTTAATATACATCATGATTTTTTATTAGTTTGAATGGTTAGTTCACCCAAAAATGTTGTCAGTAATTATGTCATTAATTACTCAACCTCATGTCCTTCCAATCTTTTTGACGAAATCTGAGAGCTTGATGAAATCTCCCTCCAGACAGCTACACAATTACCACGTTGGTGCTTTAAAAAGATTATCGTAAAACTAATCCATATGAATTGAGCAGTTTAGTCCAAATTTAATGACGTCTTGATCGCTTTATATGATGAACAGATTGAATTTAGGCTTTTATTCACTTTTGATCGGTGTACATAAACAGAAGCTCAACCAAACCTGCATGACACACGAGAACAAACCTCTTGTCGAAGCTCAAACGTGCTGCGTAACACGAGAATGAGCCTCATTGGTTCTTGTCGAAGCTCAAACGTGCTGCGTAACATGAGAATAAGCCTCATTGGTTCTTGCTGAAGCTCAAACGTGCTGCGTAACACGAGAATGAGCCTCATTGGTTCTTGTCGAAGCTCAAACGTGCTGCGTAACACGAGAATGAGCCTCATCTGTTCTTGTCGAAGCTCAAACGTGCTGCTTAACACAAGAATGAACCTCATTGGTTCTTGTCGAAGCTCAAACGTGCTGCGTAACACGAGAATGAGCCTCATTGGTTCTTGTCGAAGCTCAAACGTGCTGCGTAACACGAGAATGAGCCTCATTGGTTCTTGCTGAAGCTCAAACGTGCTGCGTAACACGAGAATGAGCCTCATTGGTTCTTGTCGAAGCTCAAACGTGCTGTGTAACATGAGAATAAGCCTCATTGGTTCTTGCTGAAGCTCAAACGTGCTGCGTAACACGAGAATGAGCCTCATTGGTTCTTGTCGAAGCTCAAACGTGCTGCGTAACACGAGAATGAGCCTCATCTGTTCTTGTCGAAGCTCAAACGTGCTGCTTAACACAAGAATGAACCTCATTGGTTCTTGTCGAAGCTCAAACGTGCTGCGTAACACGAGAATAAGCCTCATTGGTTCTTGCTGAAGCTCAAACGTGCTGCGTAACACGAGAATGAGCCTCATTGGTTCTTGTCGAAGCTCAAACGTGCTGCGTAACACGAGAATGAGCCTCATCTGTTCTTGTCGAAGCTCAAACGTGCTGCTTAACACAAGAATGAACCTCATTGGTTCTTGTCGAAGCTCAAACGTGCTGCGTAACACGAGAATGAGCCTCATTGGTTCTTGTCGAAGCTCAAACGTGCTGCGTAACACGAGAATGAGCCTCATTGGTTCTTGTCGAAGCTCAAACGTGCTGTGTAACATGAGAATAAGCCTCATTGGTTCTTGCTGAAGCTCAAACGTGCTGCGTAACACGAGAATGAGCCTCATTGGTTCTTGTCGAAGCTCAAACGTGCTGCGTAACACGAGAATGAGCCTCATCTGTTCTTGTCGAAGCTCAAACGTGCTGCTTAACACAAGAATGAACCTCATTGGTTCTTGTCGAAGCTCAAACGTGCTGCGTAACACGAGAATGAGCCTCATTGGTTCTTGCTGAAGCTCAAACGTGCTGCGTAACACGAGAATGAGCCTCGTTGGTTCTTGTCGAAGCTCAAACGTGCTGCTTAACACAAGAATGAACCTCATTGGTTCTCGCGCGTCAAGCAAACATGCTTGAGCTTCGGTTTACCACAACTGATGTGTGAGTTGATGAATGTTTATATGTGAATAAAAGCCTAAATTCAATCTGTTCATCATCTAAAACAATTGAGTCATTTCAGAAAATTTGGACTAAACGCTCAATTCAAATGGATTCGTTTTACGATCTCTATACGAACTTTTTGAAGCGTCAAAGTGGTAGTTGTGTTGGCTGGCAATGGAGGGACAGAAAGCTCTTAGATTTCATCAAAAAGATCTTCATTTTTGTTCCGAAGATGAACAAAAGACTTGCGGGTTTGGAACGAAAAGAAGGTGAGTAATTAATTACAGAATTTTAATTTGTGGGTGAACTATCCCTTTAAGCTTCTGTTGGTGTATATGAACGTTTATTTTATAAAAAAGGATAATTAGGCTTTCAATATGCAGCGTAGACTCAAGTAATTATTTTTCGCTTCTAACCAAATGTAGATTCTGACGTTTTGTCATTTCAAAAGTTGCTCAAGTTGTTTCTCTTTTCTGGGGCCTGCACCTGCAGTGCCTCCAAGTATCTGACATCAATAAATCATGTCAAAGGTAAATGCAGAATAAATAAAAGATTTCTACATGTATGGCTGATGAATTATGCAGACTCTGTTTTTCTTAAGTTTTTCTTTGTCCTTCTGAAACATTCTTTCCAGTGAAACCCAAAAGGCATTTCAAATTAAACAACATGGTTCTCGGATGAAACAATAACAGTAACACACTTCATCTCGGCTTTGTTATTAACGTGAAAAGATCTGCTTTGTGTCGGCACTCCCTCGTGGGAGCGAGGTAGAGATGTGAGGGAGAGACGAGAGAAAATGCTCTGGGTGATTTGAATCTCTTGAGAGGTGGAGGACAAAAAAACAACCCGGTGACAGACTCCGTTCTGACTGGGAGCTACTAAAATCAGTGTTGATACAAGAGGAGTCCAATGTGATTTTTTTCCCCACTCATCTTCTGAACAACAACAAAGAGTGAGCTGAAGTTTAATAAGACACTATGCTTGACACATTTCAAGTTTCTGTCCTACACACAAAGGTAGAGAAGCACCAGTTGAAGGCAGATGTTGAACGCGGTCCAAACGCCACAGGCTTACAGAAACCTGGATTCATATTTTTTTAACCCGAGGACAAGAATGCGCTGGTGCTTCTGCGTCCCTCATGATTTACCACGTTCAGTGAAGTTTTCTCCATCCTTATAAACACTGACGTACTGTACCTTCTCTCTGGTACCTGATGGGCCTCCTGTCAGGAAGGAAAGCAGTGCTCAGACAGGCAAGTAATGGAAAGCCTGCTTTCAAGGGCCGAACACTGTTGCAATTATCATTATCTTCTTGGAGGCCTGAGGCGCTACTCTGACTGATGCCATCTAATTCTTAACAACGAAACTTCATCTGTATCACTGCACTTACATTATCACTGTACATCTAATGTTCGTTTTACAGAAAAAAGGCTTCCTGGTCTGTATTAAAGTCCTTTTAAATGTTGTCCAATGCATTGAACTCTATAAATGAAGCATCAGTTACATCATTACCCTCAAAGTTCAAACAAATTTAACAACAACCACATTTACCTCTGACCTTTTAACACAAATTAATGATTACTGAACGATTTGCATGAGACCTGAAATGCCTTTGCAATCACATATTCCACATTTGTGATTTTAACATGCCTTTGCCTATTAATATTTAAAAACTTAACTTTATGATCTTGAACTCCTTATTTCTTTTCATTTATTTTTTCCTTAGTTTCCAAAAGCATCCTGAGACTTTTTGAGACAAATTTTGATTCACCAGAGCATTCAGTCTTTCTGCAATATTATAACCTATAAAGTATTACTATAATAGTTGATACAGCCTTTTAAAAAAAAAACTGTTGTACACAATCTACTACATGATTTTGTTCGTCTTATTGATAGTTTATACTTTTTAAGCAAGTAAAAGGCCTTTTAGTATAAATTAAAAAAGAGTTAACACTCAGGTTGTGGTACACGTCTTTTTGCAGTGAAATCCTTACTGATTTCCTAGTAAATGCAAGAATCACTTTTATTGTTAGTAATATTTCAAGATGAACACCTGCTAAGGTAAAGCAACTTATAGCTATTTACTTCATTATGGATATGCATTGATGATACATCAGGCTTTTGAGGAACGTTTATTCATCCATCTCTTAGTAATCATTAAATTGCATTGCATTATATACAATAATTATATACAGGTGAAACTCGAAAAATTAGAATATCGAGCAAAAGTTATAATTTTGATGATTGTGGCTTACAGCTTATGAAAACCCCAAATTCAAAATCTCAGAAAATTAGAATATTATATTAAATCAATAAAAAAAAGGATTTTAAATACAGAAATGTCGGCCCTCTGAAAAGTATAATAATGCATATGTATATTGTTATATATACTAAATATATTAGATTCACCAATTAATTTGAATTACTGAAATACCTGAACTGTTGCACGATATTCTAATTTTTCGAGTTTCACCTGTAAACACAGAGCTTTGATCATAAAACTAAGCATTTAAATATCATCTTACAAAGACAAATTAATGGGAGATTTATGATTATTATTATTACCAGGGCTGGGTCAAAGCAATTGAACTTTTTTCCTGTTAAAACCACAAATGCAATATTTCACTTTTACTGTGCACAGGCATGAATAAAATTTGCCTATTTTCACATAAAGAAAATGTCACAGCACAGCTTTACAGCAGCATTCTTAAAAATTGTAACAGTAAAACAAAAAAACAAACAAAATGTTATATACGCAGGTCTTTTTCTTCTCTTTTTTTTTAAGAGATTTTAAAAAATGATCTTTCTTGCAACATTGCTGAGAGAAAGATGACTAAAGAGTCAGAGGGGAATGCACACAAATCACGACAGGTTTCCACATTCATTTCTCTTCCACACATTCTTTATGTCCTGCTGTGTTTGCAGGTGTACGTGTGTGTGTGTGTGTACATGTAATCCAGGAGTCCTGTCCTGCGCTGATGTCCTGGGTGAGGAATGCTGGGAGAGGTCACATCGCACTGAAGCCAGCCTGGCCAGAGAGAGCCCAGCCTCGCCTCACTGCAGATCTGCAATGAGTTATAACCCGATTCTGGACAACACTGTGTTTCCTGGGTTCATGCAAATGACAAAAACATGTTCTCCGATCTCTAGCGCTCTCTTTCATTCTGCCTTTTTTTCTCTAAAACAGGCATCAGGGATTTCAGAAAGAAGCTTGTCTCCGAGTACGAATATGATTTTTGGCATAGACTCGTGGAAAATTGTCAAATGCTTAACGAAAAAGACCCCCTCACTCAGGAAGTTCATCATGTTTAATGACAGACTGACAATGAGCAGAGCAGGAAGTAGAGCTTATTTAACCCTTCTCAGACTTAAAATAGAGATTTAGGCCTACCTTTTACATCATTTCATAGATAAATAAATAACCACACAAATAACAACAGAAAAATGCTATCATACACATTTAAAAATTAAGATTCTTTATTGGCATCGATGATTCTATGAGCCTTTAACATCCGTGGAACATTTCCACTGCACAAAAGGGTCTTTACATCGAAAAATTAACTAAATTGACTTGCTAAGGAAAAAAAAGGTTATTTCATGAACTGTTCACTGAAAGGTTATTTGGGGAACCCAAAATGGTTCTTCTATGGCATCACTGTGAAAACCCCCTTTTAGAACCAAATGAGAACGTTGATATAGTTGATAAAGTTGTAAAAAAAGGTTATTTCTGAATGTTCTCTGAATTGTTTTGTTTTTTTTTAAATTGGTTATGCGAACATTAAAGGGATAGTTCACCCTGAAATGAAAATCATTGTTGACTCACCCTGGTGTTGTTCTAATGCTGTTTGCCCTTCTTTCTTTTATGGACCACAAAAAAAGAATTTTTAAAACAAAATGTCCCACTCACACTCGTCAAAAATACAACATGAAATACATCACCTAAAAATCCCCAAAACAGCATCAGTGTACTTTCATCACTGGGTCAAATATCACCAGACCGGAACTCTGTCTGATGACAGTTGACAGATGTGAACGCGATAACTTCATGTTACGAATAACACAATGGTTATCCACCTCAGAGAATGCCAAATTTTTGTTAATCTTGATTTCTCACAACTTGTGTGCTTTTTCTGGGTGAGACGGAGTGAACTCCAGCGCTAATAGAGTCTCAAGAACACGCATATCATGCAGCCGTCCAGAGAAGAACAACAGCCAATGTCAATAATTTTGTTAAATAATACATTAAATTTCAGTTGGTTTTTCACTAAACCCTATATAACCCCAAAACACTTGGGATATCTGGCATGTGTCGCATGGGACCATTCAGTGATACTTATGTCTTTTTTAAAAAGCTTGATGCTGGTTGCTGTTCACTGCCATTATATGGACGAATGCTAGCGGGAATGTTTTTTTTTTTTTTGTTGTTTTGTTTTTGTGGTCCATAAAAGAAAGAAGGGCAAACAGCATCAGAACAACACCAGGGTGAGTAAATTATAACTTAAAGGGATACTCCACTTTTTTGGAAATAGGCTCATTTTACAACTCCTCCAGAGTTAAACTGTTGAGTTTTACCGTTTTCGAATTCACTTTTAGCATAGCTTAGCATACATCATTGAAGTGGACAAGACCATTAGCATTTCTCAAAAAAAATTACCAAAGTGTTTCGATATTTTTCCTATTTAAAACTTGACTCTTCTGTAGTTACATCGTGTAACCTGCGTACACCTGCGTAATAATTAAGAAACTTTACTGCCGTACCATGAGTGCAGCAGGCACAATGATATGACGCAGTGCAGTTGACGGAAGGTAGACTATTTTCAGGTGCTGCGTCATATCATTGCGCCTGCTGCACTCATGGTACAAACACTTCGAAACACTTTGGTCATTTTTTTTTTGAGAAATGCTAATGGTCTTGTCCACTTCAATGATGTATGCTAAGCTATGCTAAAAGTGGTACCGCCAGAACCGGAGATCGGCTGAATGGATTCAAAAACTGTAAAACTCAACAGTTTAACTCTGGGGGAGTTGTAAAATTAGCCTATTTCCAAAAAAAGTGGAGTATCCCTTTAACTTTCATTTTAGTGTGAACTATTCCTTTAAGGGTACTTTCCATTTCATAATTTTGCTAAATTATAAGAGTGTTACTTTTAAATGTTCTTGAACATTCTGAAACAAGTAGGAACATTAAAAAAAGGTCAAAATACTTCCCATTAATGCTGTATACGTGTTTTTGTGCTAACATTTTTACTCTAAATGAACATTCTATTAACATGGAAGAATGTTTGCAATAATGTTAAAGTTGCTAAAGCTCCCTGAAGGTTCCCTGTTTGCTGAGTTTATTTTGAAGAGTGTAGAAAAGTGCAACACAACGTGTTGGTACAGTACTAACAGCATCTAAACAACATGACAAACTCTCTGAGATGATTGTACAGTGACATCCAGATGCATCCGGCAATGGATTGAATTCAAAGCGTTGCCTAGTGAGCAAATCAAACAACATTTTCAACAACAAAGCACACTAAACAAGAATTCTCATAATGCTCCGTGCACAGTGCTGCTGACAGTTGATACCACTGTCATCCCATGCAAACTCATTCCCAACTGTGACAGTGACCTCAGATCCTTCTGTAAGTGGTTTCATGCTTGCAGTATTAATATGGTATTGTAATATTTCTCATTTGTTGATTTTAAAGAATGTTAATTTAAGGAGACAGTGTGCAGCCTTCACTCTCAATCTAATCAGAGCAATGTGTGTACGGTAATGTGCTGTCTATATACATTACTGCATTAACACACTCCAACTCAAGTGGCCCAATTCAAAAGGACAAAGAGACATAGATATTTATAATGCATCTTGACTTTAATAAACCTCTCATAGACGCTGAGCACCCAGAGATGTAATGCAGTTCCTTTGGCAGTTACAATTACGTTGTAAAGTAAGATGAGATCTAATCCAGCTCAATCCCAGAATTCTGTTCTTGTATCGAAAGTTCATCTGCTTCCCACTGAAAGCGTTACTGCTAAAAGATCTAAATATAATTTTATAATGGGAAGCAAGAGGGAATATCCACAATTTGACTTTGGCTTTAGCAAGGTCATGGGCAGGATTTCAAGTACAAAACTGCCTGCTTAATGTTTATTTAACCATTTCAAATTGAACATAATTGAAAGGAACTATTATGAGAAAATACAGATAAGAAAGCTTAATATGGGACTTTCTAAATCTGATCTTATGTGCAGCAAATGTGAAGTGTTTATCTTGATATACAGTCATTAATGTATCAGAAAATATAATAAAGAACTGAAACGATTTTGGCATCATTGTGGCATGTGTTAAACCGTTGCATTAAATATGTGAATTATATAAATTTGAGATTAAGGCTTCACTCTAATTCACTTCATTATAAATGAAAGATCTGCTTGTTCTCTTTCCAGTTGGCTTACACAACCTTACGCACACAAAATGGCAAAACACACCTGCACAGTGCATACACATCCACATATATCAGTTATAGTCTTTAGCCAGCAGAGGTTGCTGTGTTGCCCCATGTTGGACACACACACACACACACACACACACACACACACACACACTCTCTCTCTCTCTCTCTCTCTCTCTCTCTCTCACACACACACACACACACACACACACACACACACGACATCTCGCTCTCTCTCTCTCTCTCTGTATCTAGAATAACACACAGTTTGATTTTTTAGTCCACTGCAGCAACCAGACAATAAACTTGAAGAAAAAACCTGATGTCAGAATCACAAAGACAACCTGTGATATGTTTTAATTTAGTCATATTACTTGCCCTTAACAGCCTTGAATCATCATATTAATAAAAATAAATCTAACCAAAGACTTTTCATATCCATTGTTTTTATTTATTTTATTTTTACAAACACTCAGATAACATTAGAACCCTTTATGGAATGAGATGCAGCAGGGACCCCTGCTATTGTATAAAATTGCATGTTAAGCCTGATTTATAATGTACAATTTGAATATATTTTCTAGGGCTGGGCAAGTTAACGCGTTATTATCACGTTAACGCATTTATTAATTAATGCCGAAAAAAATGTTATCGCACGTTAACGCAGTTTTTTTATTATTATTTTGAAAGTCCGTTGCTCACTGGCTCTGAATACACATAGGCCTACAGTCAAACCATGATCACAGGAGGGGTGGGATGTTGGTCAGCCAGCAAATAACCCACCCAAACAAGCAGTGGAGAGAGGCAGGTTCTCTCTGGTGAACAGTTAAAGGGTTGCGCTCTGCGAATGAATGACAGGCGCTCTATGGATAGTACCTATAAAACCTATAGATAATAACTATTTAGATTCTGGAAACTCACTAACAGCGAGCTGTTATTAGAACTCTCTTCCTATGATTTGTGCTGCGCGTCCTTTATAAAAAGTTATAGACAATTCAACTTCGGCAACGAGCGGGCGCGGGCGCGTGCGTGAGGCGAGCATGACCGCAACAGTTTCACAGGAACGCACCCGCTTGTCGCTGCACCTTGTGCTCGACCACTTCACCTTAGTTCACACTACATGATTTTAAGCCCGATTTGAGCCCGATTTGCAAATCGTTGAGCTCGCCAACAGGTCAGGGTGTTATCGCGTGCAAATCGCGGGGGATTAGCGGGCGATGAACGCTCGCCAATCTGTTAGTATGAAAGAGCCAATAACGCATCAAAGACGCTCGCAGACACCTCGCAGACGCGTCGCCGAGCCTAGAAAAATATCTAGCATGCTAGATATCCAGAGCTGTCGCACGACTCAATCTCACTGATGTCATGAGCAACAGCCAATCAGAGCAAGTAAATAAATACGCGGTAAATACGCGGGTAAATACGCGATTTTTTTGCGTCAGCCAAACATAAACATGCAGCTACATCTCCTATATAAACATGCTGTACTCACCTCCAACTCTCTCTGTAGCACAGACCTGCTGTTCGCGTATGCACATCCACTCTTTCGCCCATACTCTCTTATTTTTTCTTTTTTTGCGTTTTTTCTCAGAGCAAATCATCGCACAAACAGTTTTCAGCACTAGTTTCTGTCTGACGTCCATATTCGCGTGTTGTTCAAGATAGACATTAGACAGATAGATTTGTAGACAAGATAGAATCATTGGGTGACAGAGTTGTTAACTCGTGTAGTGCGTTACCTCCTGTTGCGGATCAATCACGTTGTGTCGTGTGGTGTGAACAGCTCAACAACTTGAACACTCCTGATTTCTCAGAGAGCAAGTCATGTAGTGTGAACCGCACAGTTCAGCCCGACGTTTTAAAATCATGTAGTGTGAACTAGGCTTCACTCTTGGCTGATTTATACTTCTGCGTCGGACTTACGCCGAAGACTATACGCTATAGACTACGCGTTGGTTCATTTATATCTCTGCGTCGTTGTCCGCGTTGACACGCAATTACACATGCAGAGGGAGCATGTGAAACCCGGGGAGCGGTTCTAGCAATCACAGCGCTTGCGGTACCCGTAGAATTGACATTACATTTTTGGAGAGGTGCACGTCAGGGTACGCCGAAGTGTACGCGCGCTACACAGCTACGGCGTGAGTAGAAAGTATAAATTGTTTTTTTACTCTGTTTAATGTAATCTTACGTGGGAAACCATGGCATGACCAAACCTAAGCTACTATAAGTAACGTTGGTCGACTTATATCTGTAGTAGTGATCATGACCTCTGACTACTACATAGACTGTTTCTGCTGCTCCCTGATAAAAGATACCTGTTGATACCTGTTCAGGAAAAAAACAAGAAAACTGGACTCGTTTTAACAAACTAGATAAAAGGTAATGCCCTGTCAGTGGCAAATAGCTCATTTATAGTTATAAACGCAAATAATAATAATAATAATTATCATTATTATTATTACATTTAGGCTACATATTTAGAAGACGCTTTTATCCAAAAAAGGAACAAAGCAATTCGTCAAATGTCAGTCTTAATACAGGTTAGACAATAATAATACAGGGCTAAGATTATCACAAATAAACACAAGATTTTGACGCATATCCAAGTAAGGAAAATGCAAGTGTTCGCGCCGGTCTCCATCAGTTGCAACTCGTGCGTATTTTCATTTAAACATCACTCACTGACGTTTTCTTAACCAGAAAAAAAAAACAGATTGCCCTGCTCTGCCTCTGATTTGCTAGTATCCGTTGCCATCTGGGTCAGAGCCAATTAGAAGCAGGATGTGGGTAGGAAAAAACTCTGCTGTCTCTTGTGTGTATGGGGGAAGGGGACAAACTCCTACTTTTAAATAACATATAGAAAATATCTGCTTGACAACTTATTATGGAGCAGGGAACAAGCCCAAATAAGCAACTACACTTTAGAAACAAGCCCAAAAAGAACGCGACCCGCGACTACCAATATTTGTAAGCGACTTTACAGAAAAACAAGCCCAAATTCGCTTATAATAAGCGGACTTGGCAACACTGTTCTTGAAATTTTTAGCGATTTTTGAGCACTTCCGTTCCTGACGCGGAGACTCAAACCGACTCAAACTAAGCTTGATGACGTGAGCAACCTGTCTGACAGACGTAAATCTTCTAGTAGCTGTGCGTAAAATTGCCAACGTTAATCACTTCATATGTATCCACTTGCCACATACCGAATTATTTCCAATTCCCCAAAATTGTTGTTGAAATATTTTGTCCCGTTGCTTTTATGGAGTCATTATCTATGGGCTTCTCCCTCGACGGGACGTCCCCCCGATTGCCTGCGAGCTTCTCTTCCTGTCTATACGGTAATGTCTCTATTGTGAGACATAAAGTCGCGTGATTATGACGCAATCGTTAGCCTGTTTTTAACAAAAACGGCTTCTACGGGGCCATAACGTAAGATACAAAGTAATGGAGCCTTTTATACATTGTCGTGTTTATTTAGAAATAAATAATGGACAAATTAAGTCTTTGGACGCCTCAGATGTAAAGTTATTCGCTGTCAAAGTGACGCCAAAATGAATGGGAGTCAATGGAATGCTAACAGCAGGTGAAGTTCTGCTACAATGGCGGCTCCCGCAAGGCTTCAACTTCCGGCTGATGGATTACCCCCTTGGTCTGAACAGGCTAAGTGCTGCCAATCACCACATACTGGGCCAGCTAACCAATCACAGCACATTTCGTATTTCGGAAGGAGGGGCTTCATCGAAAACGACGCCTTCAACCAGACTAGGGATGGAGGAGCTGTAATAATGTAAAATATGTGAAAAATAATGTGTTTTTTGAACAATAAAGCATGAAAACATATTCTTGTACACCCCAAAAATAAAATCAAAACTTTGTAAAGGGGCATAATAGGACCCCTTTAAGTTGAAATGACAAAAAATTTAAGCCAGCAACTTTTTTTACAGTGTAATATTGTATTTTTGACATTTTCTTTTCTTTCTATTTTTTTTTTTTTTCAAATGAGTCAAATCATTTATAAAGCACTTTATACAATACAGCTTGTTTTCAAAGCAGCTTCACATTAATGAACAGGAAAATAACAGTTAATGTTGTAAAATTCATCAAATATGAAACTAATTCAATTTCAGCAACAAGCACCTCTACAGATGACAATAATGTCATTATCCAGCTCAATTCAGCACAAATTTTGTTCTCCAATAGTGTCAGTGCAGATAAATCGATTTGATTAATAGTTCAAATCAAACAATAACCCCCTGCAGTACAGCTGTTGAAGATCACAAATAAAATACACATCCCATATAGAACACCGTATGAGAGAATTAGACGTCTTTTTTCTCAAATCACATTAGTACAAATCCATTCAGCAATCTCAACCTGACTTTCTCTCTCTCTCTCTCTCTCTCTCTCTCTCTCTCTCTCTCTCTCTCTCTCTCTCTCTCTCTCTCTCTCTCTCTCTCTCTCTCTCTCTCTCTCTCTCTCTCTCTCTCTCTCTCTCTCTCTCTCTCTCTCTCTCTCTCTCTCTCTCTCTCTCTCTCTCTCTCTCTCTCTCTCTCTCTGGCAGAGGTTATTTTGAGACAAGACCATTCCCACTAATGAAGAGCCATGGATTAGTTTTCTGCCACATTCTCAAGGTTTTGTGTCTTGGCGCTCTGAGTCTGGCAGGTGGTTGGTTGGTTCTGACAGGCCCCACAAGCATCCAGCAGTAAGCCCAGCTCTGCATCTCATGGGCCGATCGTCTGTATCTTGCCCGCTCATCGCTCCTCCATTCCGCAGCCATAATGCGAAGTGTGCCAGGCATTCCATCAGAACGAAGGACAGGAAGGGGCGGGGGCGGAGGCCGCAGTGGTACATTTTGGCAGCCCTTGTCTCTTTATTAGATGCAAACACAGTCACATAAACTTTCCTTTTATTTTGTTCTTTGCTTGTTTTGTTCATTTTGTTGCTGACTGAATTTAATTGCCTTTGGAGTAATCTTGGGACAATACTTTAAAGACCTGGGTATATTTTTGTCATACATTAGCGCCTCAGTCACTGTACCTGTGCTGTATATCTTTGGCTTTTGGGTTGGTTTCACCACAGTTTGCATATTAGAGGAGAGTAATATGAGGGAGCTGTCAGAATCATAGTATGACAATGTGCTTGCCGAGACCTTCTTAGGGAGCATACAATTACTTTAGATTAAACACACTCCAAACATACCTGAAAGGAGAGGAAAAATAAGTTGTGAAAATGTATGGACATTACTCTAAAACAAAATTGCAACTATGTTGTTGTAAGTGCTTCTCATGAATATTCTATATGGTCTATAATTCTAAGATTAACTTGTGGGAAATAAAATGCTTTTTATATGGCTCTCTGCAATACTGGATTCTGATTGGTCATTTGCATTTTGCAGTCAAAGAGTTTTGTATAATGAACGTTGAACTTAAGTAGAGAATGATAGCACTCTTCCCGTAGTCTTTCTGCTCACATAGTAAAATTATTTCAACACTATTATTTCTGTTCTGGTTCTCTTAAAAGAGCCGCTTTTGATTCATAACCGATTCATAAGAATCATTCGATTGGGAATCGAGCTACAAGATTCAGTATCTCACAATTCTGACTTTTTTGAGAATTTTGAGATATATAAACTTGCAATTGTGAGTTATAAAGTCAAAATTGCTAAATATACCTTACAATTCTGAGATAAAAGTCAGAATTGTGAGATAAAAAGTCGTAGTTACCTTTTTTATTTTTTATTTAGTGGCGGAAACAAGCTTCCATAGTGTTCCGTCTGCAACATGCGAGAGCATTAATAGGAATTTATTAAAAAATGAAATAGTATTTTCTTGTAAAATGTACTCCAATAATCTTTATTTACAACTTAATTTTTTTACAGAGTATGGTGCCAAATCTATTTTCTTTTCTAAAAACTGCTTTGACTGATAGTACCTGGAGAGTAGGCAACAACATTTTGCCTCCAAACTTTAGTGCCAAATGAACTGGAGGTGTCAAGGCATCTCATTTGAGTTCCAGTGAATATGTAACTAACTCTGATCTCTTGTGTTCTGCCCACCCAGGCTTGAACGACAGCCAGAGTACTGAACAGCCGTATTAAGCAAAGGTCACGGAACCAGCCCTCGGCGTCTGTCTAACGCACACATCTCTAATTCACAGAGGAAAATGCAAAATCTGTCAAATCTGACAGACATGTGCTTTGAGCTTCCCAACTCGCTCTGCTTCGTGCTCATCGCGGCGACACCTGTTTGAATAGATTCCTACGCCCCGAAAGCACACGCGTGTGACCTCCGCGAAGAGAAGAAGTACCAGAAAAGACAAACTTGGGTCGATCCTATCAATTAATACCAATAAAGACCTTAAGTGACAACACAGAGACACATTAGGCCCAACAAAGCACGGCAGCTTTGTTACAGCGAGGCGCCAGCTGCCGCCACGGGCCCGGAGGAGCCAGCGGGGGAGCCGGCGGTTCTGCACCAGCGGGCTCCGGGGCCGGGAGGAGTGCGGGAGGGGGGGGTGGCGGTGGATGGCGGGTGCAGGCCGGCCCCGTTCCCTGTGCGAGTGCAGTATTAATGAGGCGACAGCACGGCCCTGCTTCCGTATTCATTAGGCATCTGGGCCAGCAGATGTGAAGTGCTGCCTCAAGACGAATAAAAAATGACTTCCCATCTGACTCCCTAAACTGGAAAAGACAAGAGCGCGCGGGTTCTCTTTTTCACTCTCACTAACTCGCTCACTCCCTCTTCCCTGGCACTCTGTCTTTCAGTGCCGAGGCCTTTAGAGGTACGGCTTTTGTTGAAGTTGGGGGAACTGAGATCAGACACTGATCATGGTTTATAAACGGAATAAAGGTCATTGTTTGACTAATGCACGCGGGCATTCTCACTGCCAGATTAACATGGGTGAACTTCAGAACATCACGGTTGTTATTTAAAACTCTCTGTGGATGCATTAGAATCCACGCACGACAATGTGCTTTTATTAAGTTTATGGTAAAGGGCACATACTGTGTGAAAATGCACACTTTTTTTCAACAGCACATTCAGCTTTTAAGATAACACTGTTAGATAATTTAAATAATACCATGAAACACCTTTCTCAAATCAAATCACCTATATCACAAGAATGATGAATAGGACACATGATCAGGCTGTTTTATCACATTCTATGACACTGTCAAAAAAAATTGTGACATTTTTCAGGTTCTTTCTTAATGCTAATTATTCAAGGACACTAAACACTGTACATTTTAATTTAAGCATATAGTATGAAAAAGAAATTGTTGACCAATCAGCATTCTAGATCTTTGCATATTTTATTCTCTTCCATACTGCATACCTCTAGTACTGCAATTCAGCTCTGCTAAAAACTATATTTCATACTTGTAATTTAAGCCACTGCAGGCGGTGTTTGAAATTCCACTAATATCATCTAAATAAGACTTTGAGTGATTGAGTTTCTCTTGCTTTTTTCCCTGTTTTATAAAGTCCTCTATTAAAGGGCTCATTTCCCCTCATCTGCTTCCTGTGTGTTTTATCTGCTGACTCCAAATGGACATCAGATGGACATGGTTCAAGCTCCTGGGCTGTACTGAGGGTTACTGGCTGGAGAGTGTGTGACTGTGAAGGTCAATGACAGATGGCAACTGCAAATGTGTCTGCAAATAGAGAAATAATTGCCCTCACTGTCCCTATTCTCTGTTTCTCTTTGCACACACATACATACATATACACCTGTCCTTGAAAGAAATTAATAGTTTTATTCAGCAAGAATGCATTAAATTGATCAACAGTGACAGTAAAGACATTAAAAAAGAGATTTCTGTTTCAAATAAATGCTAATCTTTTCAACTTTCTATTAATCAAATCAATAATTAAAATGCATCACAGTTTCCACAAAAATATTAAGCTGTTATCAACATGATAATAAAAATAAATGTTTCATGAGCACCAAACCAGCTTAGAATGATTTCTGAAGGATATAATTGTAATAATATTTCAAAATATTGCTGTTTTGCTGTATTTTTTATCAAATAAATCCAGCCTTGGTGATCATAAGACATTTTGTTTATAAAATATTACCGACCCCAAACTTTTAAACGGTATATACAGTATACTGTATGTATGTATGTATCTATGTATGTATGTATGTATATATATAAAGATAAATACTTTTCAGTGCAACTAAGGATTAATTTAGCAAAAAACACTAATTGGCAACACAATTATTGGCAACAAATATTAATTTGTAGACGCAATCGTACACATCTTGGAAATATGTTATTGGCATGTAGAATAGACCTTAACACTTCACATAAAAATCTCAGTAATGGTGACAACCAACAAATATCATTCTCCAAGCTCTAGCAAAGCAGTAACTGCATTATTTATTCATGCTGCAATGCTTTCAGGGAGTTTAATAAACTACCAACACTGCTCAGTAGTTCAAATCAACTGTTTGTTAAACTCTCTTTGGGTAGATTGTTTTTTTAGATTAAATTCTTAGTTTAGCTTTGACTCAAGAAGCTGGATCAAATGTAATCCCTTGTTTTGCAGTGTACCTGCACCCATTAAAGTGAGACATAGCTGAAGGGGCAAAGAGGCCCAATACACAAAACCGCACCAATGAAAAATATCTTTCTGAAGCAAGCTTCTTTTCTTTTTCTTTTTTCTTATCTTGTCTGCAAAATACATTTCAATTTGAGACTGCACTAGATATTCACTGACAAAACCCCTCAGTTTACAATAGTGGTCAGTCCTATTCAGCTATTCTGCTCAACATCCATCATCGCTGCATCCCAGGAGGTGCAATTAAAAATGGATGCATGGCGATGGCTGAACAAAAACTTAATAATAGAACAAATAAAAACAGACATCAGGGCTAATAATCGGCGCTGGGTGATTTGGGTGGTGTGCGTGGGGTTGTCTGCACGGGAGCTTTACAGCAGATTGGTGAGGACCCCCAAAACAATTTGTTTCACTCAGACGGCCAGTGTTGCATCTCCCCAGGCTGGACGAAACCTCAGGCACGGCGCAGGCCTCCCAGCCGCTGTCATGCTCTTTATATGAAGAGTAATGGAGGAATGTGGTGGCCAAGCCCTCAAGACAAGGGCCAAACCGAGATGGAGACATTGGCGTTATCTGCTGCATGTAGATTTATCCTGTCAAAAGCATGGTGAAAGCTGATTCAGCAGTAACGGCTCACATGAGAAACTCATGTACTGTTAATATATGTTATTTAATTGAGATGAGCAGCTGTAGATTCTTTGCTGTTTGAGTGCAACAATGCCAGATGAGGAAATACAATTGCAAAATTAATACAACTGCTAATACACCCATGCAATCAGTATTAATGTTTACACATTTTTTGCTTATAACAAATATTTTTTAAATCAAATAATTTAATCAGTATTTCACCATGTCAGAAAAAATTTGATCAAATACTCATTTTACAAATATTCACTGTAAAAAAAAAATAGTTTGAACTTAAAAAAAGTAAGTGTTCGTGCTGCCTTAAAATTTAAATTTCACTTCACTTCACATTTCAAGTCGATTAAAATTAAAAAAACATAAAAGGCAGCACGAACGCTTAGTTTTTTTAGTTGAAACAAAAAATTGTTTTACAGTGTATGATTGGATTATTTGAAACAAACAAATGCAATTATTTATTTGTCATATTTTTGTCACAAAATCGTTTAATCATCATGATGCGCTTTCTCACTTTTGTAGCATTTACAAAATTTAAGCACAAAAAAAAAACATTTTAGTCAGTAATTTTGTTTGTAATGTGACATTAAATAAATTAAGTAAGTAATGATACACTGCTACTTGTTGGGGGGGGGGGGGGACTTTCATTTTAAAAACTGATAGCCTACTGAAAATGACATTTAGCTAGCCTACTTCCCATCACTTTGTTTTTGAAGAAAGAAAATGTCTGCAAAAGGGCAACTAGTGTGGATAATAGTGTGGACAACTCAAAGTTAGAGATTAAATATATAGGCATACAGATGGACGGGAGCAAATTTACCATAACATACAAGCAAACGCTGATGAAGAGGCGCTGGGTTAATAGAGGACTGACAGCGCCTGCAGTCACCACTCTCATTTACCAGCAGGAGTTAAAGAACCCAAAGCCACATAAA